>SJXQ01005321.1:59533-97071 GCA_006408695.1 Aepyceros melampus
ATGTGCATGTATTAGTCATGACATACTGTAGATAATTGTATAAACTCTCACGTTACATCAACGCACTGTAAAAATTCCTGAAGTAACTGAGAACATGGTGGCAGCTGCTGCATTGGACCTCGCTATTTTGCCAGTCAGGTGAAAACAAAATGAAAACATGAGGTGACAGGAACCCTCTCAATGCATTTGGGAGCCATTTTGTTCAAAAATAGTTTTTTATGAAGCTAAAATAGAATGTTGTATTTTGGTATAAAACATGGGCAAAGAGAGAACAGTAAGCAGAGATCTACACTAAATTAAACATTGTCTAAACATAAGAAGCATTTATATCATCAAGGATTAATATATTGGGTTGGCCAAAAGTTTGAGTTTTTCATAGCATCTTATGGAAAAAAAACAAGCGAACATTTGGCTAAGCCAATATTTCTTTAACAGCAATAAAGAATATGGAGGGATATGGAAGCCTTTAATTTAGGGTTTTGGAAGTCTCTAAGTTTATAGCTTCAGAAACATACATTGAATACTTGTTTTTTAAAGACCTATGTGAAAATAGCTTATATTATTGTCATTTATCTTTCTCTTAAGAATCATAGGGACCTTTCCAGTTGAAGGTTCACTTAAATTGTATTGATTGGAGCCTGGTATATTTGTGAAACATTTTAGGATGCTTACCCCAAAAACATTGTTTCAGATGGTGTACAATTAAAGGTGTCAATATCTTTTCTGTAATAATTTTGTACTTCAGCATAATTAAAAGTTAATGTTATATTGGCTTTTGAAAATTAAAGGCATTTCAACAAAGTATAATTTTTCTGTGAATTTTTTTTTACTGTCTTAGAAACACTGATAATTTTTAGCCTATCATAAACTTCTTATGCCTGTGTAAAATCTGTTACATAACATAGTACTTGAACATTATGGACGTAGAGAGTTATAGTATGATACTGGTTAAGACTGTTAAGGCTCTAAGCCTGGCTTAAAGTCAGACTCTGCCACTTGCTGTTTGTGTGTAATTGAGCAAGGTACTTAATTTCATTCAGTCATGGTTGCCTCATCTCAAATGGAGAAATAAGGGATTTTATAGCAATTAAATAAAATAACATATGTGAGTATTTAGCACTATACCTAGTATATTGTAAGATTCAATGATGCTGAGTTGTTATTTTACATAGTTTCAGTTGATTTTCAGAACAACTTTGGCTGTTAGTTTCAATAAATTTTTCCAGCCATTTTGTTTAAAGCAAACCTCTCTAGAAATAGAAATCAAGAGTGAGGTAAATGACAATATCAATAATTTAAAAGGGCTTCTCTGGTGGCTCAGATGGTAAAGAGTCTGCCTGCAAAGCAGGAGACTCAGGTTCAGTCCCTGGCATAGGAAGATACCCTGGAGAAGGGAATGACAACCCACTCCATGATTTTTGCCCAGAAAATCCCATGGCCAGAGGAGCCTGGTGGTCTATAGTCCATGGGGTCACAAAGAGTCGGACACAACATAAGTTTAAGTTGATTTCTATCTATTCCTTTGTCATATACCTTGAGCTTTTTCTGATTATTGGTATGACAAGTGATTTTTTTCATGGAGACCTGGACATTTTGGGCATTATGTAATAAGATTCTCCATCTTACTGAAACTTATAATTTTAGTTGTCTTCTGACTCCACTCTCTGCCTCATTACTTCCTGGTGGGTCTAGTTGGCCACATTGCCTAGTTGATCTCTGCTGACACTTGAGGGGTGTTTCCTCATTGCTGATAGGTGAGGGTGGGAGTACCGGTTCCCCATTAGGCCTCCAGTGATACCTTGCTGACTGAGAGGAGTAGGAGTGCCTTGGTGCTGCTTCCTATGTAGCCTCCACTGGTACCATGAAGGAGGATGGCCACATCACCACCAGGCAGTGGTGAAAGTCCTTCTCTGACACCACTCCAGCCGGGAGGGAGGGGTGTGCCTCCTTACATCCTCATGCAGGTGAAGTTTAGCCTCCCTTAAGCCTTTGGTGACATGGATATGTTTTCTGTGGTGTTTAGGTGAAATAATGTAATTGTCTAAAAGTGTTCTGTCCTACATAGCTGACCCTTTCCTGATCCCTTGCCTAGAGAGAGCAGGCCTTCTTTAGGATATTTTTTTAATTCTCTGAGCTTACTGTCATATCTAGGCTGCCAGCCTCTTCAGCTCACATCTGGAATAAATGAGGCCCAAAGGAAATCCAGGGAACTTACCACTGTGTTGTTACTTTGGTCCTGAGATCCCTAGCCAGTTTGCCTCTTTTTTTCAACTTTTCAGAGTTTTCTTATACTTGCTTTATATATTAATATGATGTTCATGGTTTTTAGCTGTACTTTGTAGAAATAATAGGGAAGAACACATGTGCTTTATCATAACAGCAGCGATGTTTGACTTATTTTGGCCTTTCTAAATTCTTGTTAGTTATTAAGGTTTAATTTCTCAAAACTTGAAACTGGAGACTTAATACAACATAGAATTTGGAGGGTTTTTTAATGCTACCTAGCTACTTTGGCAGTAATATTATATAAAGGTATCTTTATATAGGCAACATCTCTTTAGTTTACAAGGGAAACTTAAGTCTAAGAAATGTGTATCACACAGACAAGAGTCTGTTTTCCCTTTAAGAATTTATATTAAAACAAACAACTAGTTTGAGATAAGGACAATAAAAATGGAAGGATGTATAAATGACACAGATTTCACAGAGTATAAAATCTTAGAGTCAGGATGTGGGGACTCAGTATTACACTGAATTAAGTAATGTGATTATAATGCTTAAGTAATGATTAAACTTGCATGTTATTACAGCATCAGTTAACTTGCAAGCACATAACTCTCGTTAAAATTCTTTGGAGACATATAATATTGGCACACATTATTGTTTTACATGCCTTGAAACAATAAATATAGATTGGATTGATTCAAAGGCTTTCTTCTTTAACAATAAATTTCTTGAGTTCTTTAGTGTCTTACAGTGATTGTAGTTTATCTTTTCTGTGGTATTCCTCTGAAGGCAGCTAGAGAGCATGCCTTCAAAATAATAGCAGGAGCAAAACCTCCCTTCCTCCTCACTTGAAGTCCACTGATAAAGGTATAGAAAGGTCCATTGGTGGCCACATAGATAAAATTTTACTTTGGATAGTAAAATATTCAGAGCTATTGTTGTTATTGTTTAGTTGCTAAGTTGTGTTGACTCTTTTTAGACCCTAAAGACTGCAGCCTGTCAGGCTCCTTGGTCCATGGTATTTCCCAGGCAAGAATACTGGCGTGGGTTGCCATTTCCTTCTCCAAGGGATCTTCCCAACCCAGGGGTCAAACCCCGTATTCTGCTTGGCAGGCAGGTTCTTTACCATTGAGCCACCTGGAAAATCCCATTAAGTGTCATGTCTTACAGTGAAAAAAAAAATGAAGTCTATCATTGTGGAGTAACATTATGTTGGGATTATACTGTATTACACTGGGATTTCACCTAATCTGTGTATCATCACAGGTACATATAAGACTAGCACATTTTAGGACATGCCTCATAGAGTGGAGGAATTGAAACAGAAGGCCAGATTTAGCCCAGATTAGGGCTGAAGATTTATCACTATCACATGAATGTTTTCATTTACTTTCTAGTAGTGGTCAATACAGTATTATTCCATGTTCCTTCTCAATGTAAATGTTTTGGGTGCTTTCAACTCTTTATTATTAGAGTAATGCATATATATGGCAAAACACTTAAAAAACAAAAGATATCCTTGGTAAACAACAAAGGCCTACTGTATAGCAAAGGGTTCCCTAGTAGCGCAGACAGTAAAGAATCTGCCTGCAATGCAGGAGACCCAGGTTCAAGCCCTAGATCAGGAAGATCCCCTGAAGAAAGAAATGGCAACCCACTCCAGTATTCTTAATTCCATGGATAGACCATGGGGTCTCAAAGAGTCTGACATGATTGAGCGAATAACATACACACACACTGTATAGCACTGGAAACTATATTCAGTATCCTATGATAAGCTATAATGGAAAAGAATAAGAAAAAGAATATATATATATATATGTATAACTGAATTACTTGGCTAGATAGCAGAAATTAACACTTGTCAATCAGCTGTACTTCAACTAGAAAAAAATCCAAAACCAAAAGATATCTTTGGGAAATGAATCTTCTTTCCTTAATGAAGTCAATGTTAGGTTTTTTTTGTTTTTCTTTTGGGCTGTATGTTTAAAAAAAAAAAAAAAGTATATTTTAAACACATAACCGTAATATATCTGTATTAGTTAGTGTTCTTCATAAAAACAGAACCAGCAGGATGGTGATAAAATGTGTTTATTTTGCCAACATTCTATTAATTACATATTTATTTTAAGGAATTGGCTCATATGATTATAGAGGCTTGGCAAGTCCAAAATCTGATGAACTGGCTGTTTGGGGACCCAGAGAAGAGACACATTTGAAGTCCAAAGGCAGTTGGCGTGCAGACTTATTTCCTGCTCAGAGGAGGTCAGTTTTTGTTCCATCAGGGCTTTAACAAGTTGGATGAGGCCTATCTACATCATGGCGAACATTCTACCTTCTTAAAGTCCACTGATTAATCTCATCCAAAACAAAAACAAAACAAAACAAAATATATCTTCACAGAAATATCCACAATAATGTGAATGTTTGACCAAGTTTCTGAGCATAGTGTCCTGGTCAAGTTAACCTGTACAACTAAACATCACAGTGTCTTATGCATTAAATAAACATCATCAAATTGTACTTATGAGGCACTGCCTCATTTCTGTTTAAATTTGTGTCTATCTTGAAAACAGAAAATATATTTTTATTAAAGTTTTAATAAATGTAACTTGCAAATAACATATTTATAATCATTTTATCTAACAATTGCAAAGCCAATGATTTAGAAAGTGATGCCCTTTTCATCCTTTGTCTGTGTGCTGGAGAGGATTATTTTTAAGTGATCAGCTTAAATTTTGCATGAACTTTCTGCTCATTACTCCATGTCCCTAAGAGAGAAGCAGTTCCACAGCCAACTAGTATGCTCTGTTTCATTATTTCAGACTCTGTGGCTGAAAAGCATGATGCTTTGTGAAACTATGATACATGGAATGACATAAAAAAGGGTATTCACTGGAGCCACACACATCCCATAATTTCCCTGAATCTGACCAGTCACTGAACTTAACACATGCAAGTCTCTCCCATTGGTTTATTGACTTATTCAGCTTGTGCACTGAACCCAGGATTGACAGACACACTTCTCAGAACTAGGGATACAGGTAAAAGGTGTTACTCTTATTGAGTTTACACTTTAGTAGCAGGAAATTTATAATGAATATAGAAACTGGTAAGTGAATAAATTTAGATAGTGTTAAGTACTATGAATTTAAGTTTATAAATTCATAAGTTAAGAACTAATTAATTTATATGCAGCGTACATCATGGGAAATGCCGGTCTGGATGAAGCACGAGCTGGAATCAAGATTACGAGGAGAAATATCTATAACCTCAGATATGCAGATGACACCACGCTTATGGCAGAAAGTGAAGAAGAACTAAAGAGCCTCTTGATAAAAGTGAAAGAGGACAGTGAAAAAGTTGGCTTAAAACAGCATTCAGAAAGCTAAGATCATGGCATCTGGTCCCATCACTTCACTGCAAATAGTTGGAGAGAAGTGGAAACAGTGACAGACATTATTTTTGGGGGGCTCCAAAATCACAGCAGATGGTGACTGCAGCCATGAAATTAAAAGACACTTGCTCCTTGGAAGAAAAGCTATGACAAACCTAGACAGCATATTAAAAAGCAGAAACATTACTTTCCCAATAAAGGTCTGTCTAGTCAAAGCTAGTGGTATTTCCAGTAGTCATGTATGGAAGTGAGAGTTAGATTATAAAGAAAGCTGAGCACTGAAGAATTGATGCTTTTGAACTATGGTGTTGGAGAAGACTCTTCAAAGTCCCTTGGACTGCAAGGAGATCAAATCAGTCAATCCTAAAGGTAATCAGTCCTGAATATTCATTGGAAGCACTGATGTTGAAGCTGAAACTCCAATACTTCGGCCACCTAATGTGAAGAACTGACTCACTTGAAAAGACTCTGATGCTGGGAAAGATTGAAGGCAGGAGGAGAAGGGGAGGACAGAGGATGAGATGGTTGGATGATATCACTGACTTGATAGACATGAGTTTGAGCAAGCTTTGGTAGTTGGTGATGGTCAGGGAAGCTTGGCACACTGCAGTCCATGGGGTCACAAGGAGTCAGACAAACTGAGCGACTGAACTGAACTGAAGTACTATGACGACAATAAAGGAGAACAATGAGAGTGGGAAGGAGTTTAGGCTAATCGATTTAGGGTGGCTTAAAGTTTCTCTGAAGAGGTAATATTTGAACAAAATGAGAGGAGCAAAGACGAAAGTAGGCATGAGCTGGACACATTTGAAGATACAAAAGCAAGTTTGTGATGTTGTAACATAGAAAACTAAAGGGACACTGGTAGGAGAAGTGATCTGAAAAAAGAGGTGAGGATAAACCACATAAGGCCTTGAAGCCATGGTGAGATTTGTACTGATACATTCTCATGCAAGGGAAGGATAGCATCTCAATTACTCTGAATAGGTAATGGGCTCTTGAAGCAGGCAGGACAAAAGGAGACCATTTAGAATCCTATTAGTGAGCCAATGAGCCATGATGGCTTGGGCTAGGAGAGATAGAAAAAAGCATCCAGATTTGAGATATTGGAACCAATGAAATTGTTGCTGATGGAAGAGTGCTTTCCTATGTGCACACCATAAAATATACATAATTCTACATATCTTCAAAGCTATTTTACAAATTTTTGTCTTGTCAGTCCTAGCAGGAATTCAGCAAGACATGGGAGGAAGATAGCTTTACCATCATTTGGTGAATGATAGTAATAGAACAAAAAAAAAAAAAAAAAAGGTTGAGGGACTGAAACTTACATCTCCATGCAAAGATAAGCCCCTGCAAAAATATCTTTCATAGAGAAGAATTATCTAATGCCCAAGACAACTCAAAACAACTGGACCACCTCTGATTGTTAGAAAAGGTACCCAGCAATTTAGTTGTCTTGGTAATGCTTCATAACAGAGTCTAAATTAGAACACAGGTATTGCAGGTGACATTTCAACAGCAACAGCTAGGTTCACCTCTAAGGTTAAAATCTGATTCCACAGCTTTCTCACTCACACTCACCTATTCCTTCAAAAATACAAATAATTCAGCCATAGAGAGTCCACAGTACTGCTTTTAAAAAGATAGGTAAAGAGCTCAGTTTTGTTTACTACCTATAAAATTAATATCATTTAAACAATGTAGTTTTTTTTTTTAGAAGAAATGAGAATGCTCCCCAATGCTAAGGACACACAAAGATGACATAAGTCACATGCAGGACTTTTTCATCATGTGTGGTAGGTTGCTAGAAAGGGAGGAGGAGGAGAAACAGGAAACAAGACAAGGGGGAAATTCTCCTTTTCTTGGGAGGTATTTTCTCAAACTCTTCCTTTGTCTATTACTAACTTGCTTGTTTGGGGAATGGATGAGGCATCTCAACCTCTAGGACTTTTTTTTAGAAATCCACACAGACATAACTTAATGCAAGAACAATATTATTCATCCTTCCTGGAGGAATCTTGCTCATGCTTATTTATCAGGATGGTATGTGATTCAGTGAGCTTGGCCTTTTTACCATATTCAACATCCCAAGGGCATACTTTGGAGCCAAAAAGATCTAAGTTTGGATATGGACTCAATCACTTAATAAATGTGACAAATAATTTATTTGCCATCTCTAGCTTCATTATTTCTTTTCTCTAAAATATAGCAATATCTCTTCTATTTGTTAGCTTCTTAAAAATTTATTTTTCTATGCCTCTGTTTCAGTCACTGGTTATAGTGAGGAAATACAACAGTGCCTCTAAAGGACTTGGCATATGCTTGGCATAAATTAGCCATTCCACAAATGTAAGTTTCCAAACTACATTGTGCAGAAGAAACATCTAAGCACACTGTAAAAACATAGATTCTTGAATCCAAACCCCAGAGAATTTGGATTCCTAGGTCTATAAGGAAGCTCTAGAAATCTACATTTTTTAATAAGTACCACAAATTTTCTGAAATTAATTTCCTGTTAATTATATTTGAAAGGAAAAAGAAAATTGCAGCAAATTTGATGTTCATTCATCTATGAGCACTTATCAGCTCAGAAGTAAGTCTCACTTCACTTTGGCTCCTAGCATAAATCAATTCAGTCCAGTCACTCTGTCATGTCTGACTCTTTGTGACCTGATGGCTGCAGCACACCAGACTTCCCTGTCCAACACCAACTTCTGGAGCTTACTCAAACTCATGTCCATCAAGTTGGTGATGCCATACAACTATCTCATCCTCTGTCATCCCCATCTCTTCCCACCATCTCTTTCCCAGCATCAGGGTCTTTTCTAATGAGTCAGGTCTTTGCATTAGGTAGCCAAAGTATTGGAGTTTCAGCTTCAGCATCAGTCCTTCCAATGAATATTCAGGACTGATTTCCTTTAGGATTGACTGGCTAGATCTCCTTGCAGTCCAAGAGACTCTCAAGAGTCTTCTCTAACACTACAGTTCAAAAGCATCAATTCTTTGGTGCTCAGCTTTCTTTACAGTCCAACTCTCATATCCATACATGACTACTGGAAAAACCATAGCCTTTACTAGATGGACCTTTGTTGACCAAGTAATGTCTCTGCTTTTTAATATGCTGTCTAGGTTGGTCATAACTTTCCTTCCAAGGAGTAAGCGTCTTTTAATTTCATGGCTGCAGTCACCATCTGCAGGGATTTTGGAGTCCAATAAAATAAAGTCTGTCACTGTTTCCATTGTTTCCCCATCTATTTGCCATGAAGTGATGGGACTGGATGCCATGATCTTAGTTTTTTGAATGTTGAGTTTTAAGAAACCTTTTTCACTGTCCTCTTTCACTTTCATCCAGAGGCTCTTTAGTTCCTTTTCTCTTTTTGCCATAAGGTGGTGTCATCTGCATATCTGATATTATTGATATTTCTCCTAGTAATCTAGATTTCAGTTTGTGCTTCATCCAACCTGGCATTTCACATGATGTACACTGCATATAAGTTAAATAAGCAGGGTGACAATATACAGCCTTGACAAACTCCTTTCCTGATTTGGAACCAATCTTTTCCTTGATCTTCTACTGTTGTAAAAGATCACACTGCTGCGTGTGTGTGTGTGTGTGTGTGTGTTCAGTCATATCTGACTCTTTGTGACTCCATGGACTATAGCCCATCAGGCTCCACTGTCCATGGAATTTTCCAGGCAGAATACTGGAACAGATAGCCATTTCCTTCTCCAGGGGATCTTCGAGACCCAAGGATCAATCCCACATCTCTTGCACTGATAGGTGGATTCTTTACCATCGTGCCACAGGCACAGACTTGCATGACATAAAGCATCAGGTCAGAAGGAGTATGCATGGACACTTTTCTTTCCTGTCTGCTCTCCTTGCATACAACAACTGGCTTGTTGCCCTGTAACTATTATTGATCTCTTTATTCCTAGTTTGTGTACTGTTTTACACTCCCAATCATTGAGTTGTTTATTTAGGCTAATACTGGGTACTTTCATTTGCAAAATACCCTTTTCCTTATGATTCCAGTTAGAGATGATCAGAAGAAAACACTTAGATATTAAAGGTAGAAGGGAAACAGAAAACACCACTTTCAGGTTGCCTTAGGATAGTGGTAAAGTATCACTTACCATAGAGTAGGTAGCTATTCCCTTCTACAGGGGATTTACCTAACCCAGGGACTGAATCCGCATCTCCTGCATTACAGGCAGATTTTTAAAGTCTAGACCACTAGAGAAGGTTAGTGGTAGACTTGTTCAGTTTCTTCTGTTCGACTGCAAGGTCTTACCTGTGTACCTGGGCAGTGCTTTAGACAAATCTGTTGGTGATTCTCTTTCTAATCTTATGTTTCTCCATTAAAGACTTTCACCTCATCTGATGCTCCCATATTAATGAAGAGTATAATTCTTAGAATGAATCCCTATGCCCACAGTGATTTAAGCAGCTCTGTTTTATTGATGGAAATGAGATGAACACACACATTAAACCAGCTCAACTCGCAGTCCTGGCCCTTCATATTTTACAGTCCAGAAAGTGAAAGTGAAAGTTGCTCAGGCATGTTCGACTCCTTGTGACCCCATGGACTATACAGTTCATGGAATTCTCCAGGCCAGAATACTTGGTGGGTAGACTTTTCCTTCTCCAGGAGTTCTTCCCAACCCAGGGATTGAACTCAGATCTCCTGCATTGCAGGTGGATTCTTTACCAGCTGAGCATGAGGGAAATCCAAGAATACTGGAGTGAGTAGCCTATCCCTTCTCCATCGGATCTTCTCAGCCCAGGAATGGAACAGGGGTCTTTTGCATTGCCGGCAGATTCTCTACCAACTGAGCTATCAGGGAAGCCCTTACAGTCCAGAGGGGGACATCAAAGAGAAATGCTGTAGGATGATGGAAACCTTACATATTTTTTTTAAATAGAATACCCAGTTATTTTGTGTGAACTATAGGGAAAAGTACAGAGAATCCTTCAGGCATTCCTATTTTATTCCTAGAAATCAATATTGATATATTCACATTACCTTTATTCCTAGAAACTGTTTTATTCCTAGAAATCAGTATTGATGCAGTCATAAAACTTTTACTTGTCATTTTGGCCTGCTGCTGTGGCTGTTTAGTTGCTAAGTCATGTTCGACTCTTTTTTATCTCCGTGGAGTGTAGACCACCAGGTTCCTCTGTCCATAGCATTTCCCAGGCAAGAATACTGTAGTGGGTTGCCATTTCCTTTTCAGGGGATCTTCCCAAATCAGGGATTAAACCCATGTCTCCTGGTTGGCACGCAGATTCTTTACCACTGAGACACCTGGGAAACCGACATTTTGCCCTAAAATTCAAGGATTAAAAGAAGAAAAGCCAGATTCTCTCTTCTGGACTTCTGTTTACAGGCACTTCTATTTGCCCTTACAGACAAAGGCCAAGGTTGATTGAAGTGTACAGATCAGGGAGAAATTACCAGTGCAAATTGTATTAACCTTCTTACTGCATCATTGACCATCACCAAAAGGGTTCAGCCTTCCAGACTGTAATCACATATAACATTCACAGAATCAAATCACTCATTATCAACTCTTCAAGCACAGTGTTAGTACACTTAGAATTCTGAGTCGCTTTTGGCTGAACAAGAAATGTGCAATCAACTGATAGATTTTAAAGTCTCATGATATTTTTTCTTTCCAAAGAATCACAAAGCAGCACCCATTAAAAATAGGAGAAATTACAGATGCATATGAAACTGCAATATCAGAGATTTTCACAAGGCTTATTCAGTGCCAAAATGATCTCAGAATTCCAAAGATTTTATTAACTTTCAGATTCTCTTTTATATCCTACACTTAATGTAACACTGAATCAGAGTTCTTGATATTAATCTACATGCCCCTGTCTTTACACAATTTGATGTCTTCACTCTTATATTTGAATTATAACAACTGAATGCCATATATGCAGTGGTCACAAGACTTTTAATATTCAGGCTTAACTGGATTTCACACAGGTTTGATTTGGCTGGCATCACCTTTGCTGTCAGTTAATGAGAGCTTTGTCTGTTGTTGGCTTAGATAACTAACCCCTTTCCCTCAAGAAAACGGAAATTTAATCAGTCTTATGTCTATGAAACATGCTATTTTTCTGATCTCATTAGTAAATCCAATAATGTTTTCAGTCTTAATTCTCATGAAGTAATATTTATCCACAGTTTGAAGTTGCTGTTTTTCTTCACCTATTAGATATCCTTTCCCAATATTACACTGTATTGGTTTTCTAAAATCTCCAATGTTTATAATCTCGTTGTTGCCCAAACTTTGTCTATCACTGGCATTGCATTTTTTCATGTTTCTCGAGGTTTTTTTTTTTTCTTTTCTGTTTTTCCCCTCTGATTTTGAGTGTTTGTGCTTTATGCCTATCCTTTCAGTAGTTATCCTAATTTAACTTAACAAGCATAATTAAGTTATCCACTTTCACACCATACAAAGTTGATTTTATACTACACTTTACTCATGTAGCTGTAGGCAATTTTTTCATCAGGATTATTATTATTTTTAATTTCTAAGATGATTTTTTTCTCTTCACAAAATTTCAAATTATTAATGTCTTATATAGTCATCATTTGTTTAGCTTTAATGACATATTTACTAACATCATTGCTCATAATTTCTTCTTACATCTCTGCCTTTCCATTTTCCTTCTGCCCTAATTATATATTTAGAATTTCTTTATTAAAGAGTCATTTATTTTGGCTTAACTCAGCTTGTATGCTTAAAATATCTCTTTTCACTCATGCTTATGAAAGACATACTACTGGGTACAGAAGTGTAACCTATCTCAGCTCACTGAAGATGCTGTTCCACTCTTTTGGGGTTTCTCTTGGTTGTTGGTGAGAGGTCTGTTTAAGTAAATTACCCAGCTTCTGTAGTTTGTCATTCCTTCAGAATCTTTCAAGATCCCATTTTCTTTCAAATTTTGTGGTTTTATTATGTTATAAAGGACATGGAAATAGAAATCTGTCTCCCTCTTTGTGTTATTTCTTGATAATAATTGATCTGTTTTCACATTTCAGTATAATGTAGGTTAATTATGAGTTTTTATTTTCAGATTTTCACATGAAGGAAAATTAAAAGAATAGTAAAACAAAGACCTAAATACTCCTTATGTTCAAAAACTATCAAGATATTGCCGTATTTGCTTCATCTGTTTCTCAGCACACACTGACACACACCCACACAACTTGCACAAATCTGTTTTGTCATGCAATGTAAATTAAATCGCACATAGTATGATATTTCAACATGTCTGTCTGGAACATATGGCCATAACACAATTACCATGCCCGAGAAAAATCAAACTTAACATTATCAAACACAGAACCAATATGCAAATTTCACTAGTAGTCATATAAATATTTTATATGTATACACTAAGTTGCTTCAGGTATGTCTGACTCTGTGAACTTAGGGACTATAACCCGCCAGGCTCCTCTGTCCATGGGATTCTCCAGGCAAGAATACTGGAGTGGGTTGCCATGCCCTCCTCCAGGAGATTTTTCAACCCAGAGATCAAACCTGTGTCTCTTACATCTCCTGTGTTGGCAGGCAGGTTCTTTACCACTAGCACTACCTGGGAAGCTTTATATATGTAGATATATATATATATTTAGAGAGAGAGAGAGAGAGAGAGAAAGAGAGATAATTTGATATGTATACAAAATTTGATATATATACATATAATTTGATACATGATACGAAGTTAATATATTGTATTAGACTGTTATACCATTTCAGTCTTCCTAATTTAAAATGAATGACTTCTCCTAGTCTTCTCCTACTGAATCTTTTGAAAAGTCCAGACATGCTGTCCTATAAAACATGTCATTCTATTGAAAAAACAAACTCCCATGGACAGAGGAACCTGGCAGGCTACAGTCCATCAGGGTCGCAAAGTGTAGGACACGACTTAGCGACTGAATGATGACTCCTACTTTTATGCTTTCTTCTCTATTTCTTGCATCACTGCAGACACATGCATGCATTTTTTTCAGTTTAATATGCCATTCTATATTTTTCTTACAGATATTATATATTACAAATTAGATCAATAAATCCCCTATATGGTGCCCATGCTCAGTCACTCAGCCATGTCTGAATCTTTGTGATTCCATGGATTGTAGCCTGCCAGCCTCTTCTGTCCATGGGATTTCCCAGGCAAGAATATTGGAGTGGGTTTCCATTTCCTCCTCCAGGGAATCTTCCTAACCCAGGGATTGAACCCACATCTCCTGCACTGACAAGCAGATTCTTTACCAGTGAGCCACCTAGGAGGTCCAAATTCCCTATACATCATATCTGTACCCTCTTTTACCCTCTTAATCTTTGAGTACAAGACTTACTTTGTTCTTTCCTGTTCAGACCTGAAACCAACCATTTCTTTAAGTTTCCTAGTTTTTAATATGCGTGTGGTAAACAGATTTTAGAAATCCTGATCTCAGCATTAGATGCACAAAATGATATCATGATGTCTTTAAGCAAGAGGAAAGTATATTTTTAGAATGTAGAAGAGTTAGATAGATTCCAAATGGATAAATAAGGGCTTGTGCTTGAAGGACATATCAAGTACATGTATGTGGTGTGTGTGTGTGTGTGTGTGTGTGTGTGTGATGTGGTTATAACCAAGACTTCTTAATATAATCCTATACTACAGTGTTCTTCTACATTATCTTGTTCCATATTTATATCTTCTGTCTCCCAACAATATCCATATATATATACCCTCAGTTATTTTTTCCTGCATTACAGACACAGTATTGTTTCAAATTATCTCATCAATGTAACTACCAACAACAAACCTACAAAAAAGATCCTATTTGTACAGAGGTTTTGGACTTCACAATACATCTAGTTCTAAGCATGTGTTTTATGACTAACATTGCAACAAAGAAATATTTTAATTAATATGTTTATTAGTAAATTAATTAAATTTTAAGTGTAAGTTAATTAAGTTATTTCCTTGCTGCTACTACTAAGTCGTTTCAGTCGTGTCTGACTCTGTGCGACCCCATAGACGGTAGCCCACCAGGCTCCGCCGTCCCTGGGATTCTCCAGGCAAGAACACTGGAGTGGGTTGCCATTTCCTTCTCCAATGGATGAAAGTGAAAAGTGAAAATGAAGTCACTCAGTCATGTCCAACCCTCAGCGACCCCATGGACTGCAGCCTTCCAGGCTCCTCCATCCATGGGATTTTCCAGGCAGGAGTACTGGAGTGGGGTGCTATTACCTTCTCCAAAGTTATTTTCTTAGTGTAGTTTTATTAACTGGATATCCGGTTAGGCTTATTTATTCATATTTGGTTAAATTACATTTTTTTTCTTTTTATTTTATTTTTTAGATATACAAAATATTTTTATATTTCAAACATCAAACTATATAATAAAGGAATTTCAGAGAAGGCACACCCTTATTCCTATTTCCTCTCTTTCATTTTCATTTACTCCTTATAGGTAACTATTTTCATTAGCTTCTGTTAAGTGGCCCTTTGCTTCTTTTTGCCAAAATAGTATAGACAGATATTTAGATACATAGATATCTCAAGAAAGAGAAAATCAATTCTTCTTAATTCCCCTTATCTATTACATAAAAGTTATATAATATATCATCACATAATATATTATGTATTATTATGTACTATTCCCTGGTGGCTCAGAGGGTAAAGCATCTACCTATGATGCAGAAGACCTAGGTTTGATCCCTGAGTCAGGAAGATCCCCTGGAGAAAGAAATGGCAACTCACTCCAGTACTCTTGCCTGGAGAATTCCATGGACAGAGGAGCCTGGTGGCTGCAGTCCATGGAGTCACAAAGAGTCAGACACGACTGAGCAACTACACTTAGTATAATAATATATTTATGTATTATATATTATAATATATTATATATTACATAATATAGTTATATAAATATATATTACATAATATAATATATAATATACTGTACTCATTCTTTACACCATGTATCCTAGAAATCACATTAGTTCATGGAAAACTACTTCATCTTTTTTCATGAAAAATACTATTTCACTGAGTGGGGGTAGATAAATTATTCAACCATAACCTTAGGATGTTTCCAGTCTTTTAAAATTACAGCTAATGCTCAAATTAAAAACCTTGAGTACACATCACTTTCACAAATGGACAATTCTCTTTAAGGCAAACTCACAGACCTGGGGTTGTGGGAGTAAAGTGGTTTTATTATTTTCAGTTATATAATTTTGTATTTGATTTTCAAATCTACATGACTGTCCCTAATATCTTAATCTTTTTATTAACAGCTGCCACCAACAACTACTTAATTTTCTTGAATATATTAGCATTTATGTTTATTCCTCAGAGTGAAGTGACTACATCTGAATCCAGCACTCTAAGAATCAAGTCCAAATTTGAGGAGGGCGAAAATCTCTACTGCTGCAGATACTTTATCTATTTGAGGAAATTATAACTGCATTGGACTGTTTAGGGTACATGTGTCCCCTTTTCATATCATTAACTCATTTTGCTCTTACAGTAATTTTAAACCCATGAGTATTTTTTACACTCACCCTTTTCATTTCATAGACTTTTTGTAATACTATGTTTGATGCAAATAAGAGCCTTTTTCCAATTTCTTAGTTTTCTAATATTATGTCATAAATTAGATATATCATACCTCTGTCAATATGATATGGTCATTTTTTTGTTATCCAACATATTATCAATCCCCTCCAGCTTCAAGTCAGTGACAAAGTGATACAACTTTTACACAAACTCTGATACAATATAGCAGATGAGTTTTGCCTCAAGACACTAATGTTTTCACCAAATTAAAAAAAAATTCTAACAGATGTTTCATCATTTTTATACCAATTTTTGTATTGGCAGTTATATGTACTGCATGCCAACTGTCTACTTGTAACTCACAAGAAGCTGGGATACGTATCCTTAGCTCTCTTGATGACACAAAAGAGGAAATTGAGGGGAAGGTAGCTAATCATTTCAAGTACACAGTGCTAAATGGCAGTGTAATTGAGCTTGAGTTTCACAAGGTTCAGAATTGTTACTGGCTGCACATAGCAGAAGTTTAGGTGTTCTCATAGGTTGCTTGCTATCTGCACTTCTAATCCTGATAAACTGAACATTCTGGATGCTGCTTGCTCTTGCTTTTTGGAAATTTGCTTCTGAAGGTTTTGATTTAAAAAAAAAATGGCAAGGGGATTATGACAGTATTTTGGAGATTTATCCAGCCATGAATTGGTCAAAGAAGGAAAATATTAGAAAGAAAGAAAGAAAAAAAAGAGGATGAAAAGATATTGCTAGCTTTTGAGAACCAAACACTTCACTTTGAAAAATTTATCTAAGTCAATTTAACAGAAAGGTAAGAAATAATTCTTTCAAAAGTGTTAGAACCCAAGGAAGAATAATCTATTATATTATCTTTCCTTGAACTTTCTTCCCTGTAATCTTAAAGTGCTTTAGAAAATTCAAATGAAAGACAGATATTTAATAAAGGAAAAAAACTAAACTTCAAAGACCCTTTGAAAGAGGCATTATCATAACTAATTTACAGGCCTAATATCTACACAAGGGGAAGTTGCAAGATCTGAAAGGTAACCTCATCCTAGGAAACCAGAGGTGTACGTGTGTGATCTCATATTGTTTCCAGAAGCTTTTATGAATCTTTTCCATCTTGAACTCAATTCTTGAATAGCAAAGTTTTTTCCCCAGAAAATGTTTCATGGAGGTCTAACTCCTATAAAAATTCTCTGTCAAACTAAAAGGTGATCTTGAGAAACTGGAAAATACAGCTAGAGATCTGCAATGCATATTTTATATATTAAAGTTTATGAGTCATACATAGAAAAATAAATTGGTTCTTCAGACACAAAGATAATATATTAGAGATTTTTTTTTCCTCTTGTGACATTGATAAATATTTTCACACTTTGGAAAACACAGTTCTAACAGTCCCTTCCACTAATCTTTATCCACTCTTATGTCCCATCTTCCTTCATGCCCTTGTCACCACTGTTCTTCATCACTTTCACTCGGTAAAAGGCAGTCTTTACATAAATTGTGAGCTTGGTTAGAGCTGTTGGCCAAACTTCCTGCAATATCTTCACAGTCTAATGCACCTATAGGAGTATAGTAAGACTTTAATAAATATATGAAATAAATTTGATAAGCATACTGAATGACTATGAGTGAAGCAATAAATAGAAACTTAACACTAACCACAAGTTCAAAAGTGTATCCAGTTATTTCAATCTTCCTCTCCATATACAATTAGATGCACTTTTTTCTCTATCATTAAGCACATTGATATATAGAAATTCTCATGTAAATGAAACACAGTTACAGATGTTATTTTTTTATTTGATATAGCAATGCGCTGGCAAACTTCAGTAAAGGTCTGGATATAAATATTTTAGACCGTGCAGATTATATATTCTCTTGCAACTACTCAACTTCGCCATTATACTGCAAAAACAGCCATAGGAAATAAAACTAAATTAATGAGTGTGGTTATGTTTCAAGACATTTGTATTTATCCAAACAACCAGAGTTACTCAGTATCACTCAGTTCAGTCGCTCAGTCGTGTCCGACTCTTTGCCACCCATGAATCTCAGAACGCCAGGCCTCCTTGTCTATCACCAACTCCCGGAGTTCACTCAGACTCACGGCCATCGAGTCCGTGATGCCATCCAGCCATCTCATCCTCTGTCATCCCCTTCTCCTCATGCTCCCAATCCCTCCCAGCATCAGAGTCTTTTCCAATGAGTCAGCTCTTCACATGAGGTGGCCAAAGTATTGGAGTTTCAGCTTCAGCATCATTCCCTCCAAAGAAATCCCAGGACTGATCTCCTTCAGAATGACTGGTTGGATCTCCTTGCAGTCCAAGGGACTCTCAAGAGTCTTCTCCAACACCACAGTTCAAAAGTATCAATTCTTCAGTGCTCAGCTTTCTTCACAGTCCAACTCTCACGTCCATACATGACCACAGGAAAGGGATCCATAAAAATGTCTTTTGGGGGATTATTTCTATGAGATTTGATAAAATCTCTCAAGGAGATTATGAAAGTGTTTCTGAGGCTGATACAGCCATGAATTGCTCAAACAATGAAAACATTAGAAAGAAAAAAAAAGCATGAGATAATTGTAACTTTTGAGAACACTAAAATACATTTAAGTACATTTTAAAGAGCTGGAAAAGTGTTGGCAACAATATGGAGATACTGTAACCCTTATATATTGCAGAAGGATTGTAAAATGGTTGCAGCCACTTTGGAAAACAATCTGGCAGTTTCTCAGAAGTTTAAAAAGTGAGTTATCATATGCCTCAGCAATAGAATTCTAAAAACAGGGATGGAAATGTAAATACAAAATGAGCAAATAAATTGAAAAACATTTTCATAAACAGTAGCATTGATGGTCAAAAGCAGAAACAACTCAAATTTACATGAACTGATGAATGGGTAAATAAAATGTGGGATAGCCATGCAATGGAATATTATTAGACAATAAAAGGAATAAGTATTTACACATCTTACAACACATATAAATCTCAAAAGCATTATATCAAGTGAAAGAAGTAGACACAAAACTTCACATAGTATAAAATGCCATTTATATGAAATATGTAGAATAATCAAATATATACAGACATAAAACAGATGAGCAGTTGTCTATGGATGGGGCCTGGTCAAGGAGTAAATAGTGGAACAAATGGGTAAAGATTCCCAATGTATTAAGGACTACTTTGGGGAAATGATGAAAATGTTCTAAAATTAGTTTATAGTGATGGATACCCGGCTCTGAAAATCGACTCATTGTATATTTTATTTTATCAATTAATTTTTTATTGAAGGATGATTGCTTTACAGAATTTTGTTGTTTCTGTCAAACCTCAGCATTTATCAGCCATCAGTTCAGTTCAGTTCAATCACTCAGTAGTGTCCAACTCTTTGCGACCCCATGAATTGCAGCACGCCAGGCCTCCCTGTCCATGACGAACTACTGGAGTTCACTCAAACTCACATCCATTGAGTCGGTGATGCCATCCAGCCATTTCATCTTCTGTTGTCCCCTTTTCCTCCTGCCCGTAACCCCTCCCGGTATCAGAGTCTTTTCCAATGAGTCAACCCTTTGCATGAGGTGGCCAAAGTACTGGAGTTTCACCTTTAGCATCATTCTTTCCAAAGAAATCCCAGGGCTGATCTCCATTAGAATGGACTGGTTGGATCTCCTTGCAGTCCAAGGGACTCTCAAGAGTCTTCTCCAACACCACAATTCAAAAGCATCAAGTCTTTGGCATTCAGTTTTCTTCACAGTCCAACTCTCACATCCATATGTGACTACTGGAAAAACCATAGCCTTGATTAGACGGATCTTTGTTGGCAAAGCAATGTTTCCACTTTTCAATATGTTATCTTGGTTGATCATAACTTTCCTTCCAAGGAGTAAACGTCTTTTAATTTCATGGCTACAATCACTGTCTGCAGTGATTTTGGAGCCCCCCAAAATAAAGTCTGACACTGTTTCCACTGTTTCCCCATCTATTTGCCATGAAGTGAATGGGACCAGATTCCATGATCTTCATTTTCTGAATGTTGAGCTTTAAGCCAGTGTTTTCACTCTCCACTTTCACTTTCATCAAAAGCCTCTTTAGTTCTTCACTTTCTGCCATAAGCATGGTGTCATCTGCATATCTGTTGTTACTGATATTTCTCCCATCAATCTTGATTCTAACATGTGCTTTTTCCAGCCCAGGCTTTCGCATGATGTATTCTGCATATAAGTTAAATAAGCAGGGTGACAGTATACAGCTTTGACATACTCCTTTTCCTATTTGGAACCAGTGTGTTGTTCCATGTCCAGTTCGAACTGTTGCTACCTGACCTGCATACAGATTTCTCAAGGGCAGGTCAGGTGGTCTGGTATTCCCAGCTCTATCAGAATTTTTTCCACAGTTTATTGTGACCCACACAGTCAAAGGCTTTAGCATAGTCAATAAAGCAGAAATAGATGCTGTTCTGGAACTCTTACTTTTTCCATGATCCAGCAAATGTTGGCAATTTGATCACTGCCTTTTCTAAAACCAGCTTGAACATCTGGAAGTTCATGGTTCACATACTGCTGAAGACAGGCTTGGAGAATTTTGAGCATTACTTTACTAGCATGTGAGATGAGTGCAATTGTGCAGTAGTTTGAACACTTTTTGGCATTGCTTTTCTTTGGGATTGGAATGAAAACTGACCTTTTCTAGTCCTGTGGCCACTGCTGAGTTTTCCAAATTTGCTAGCATATTGAGTGCAGCACTTTCACTGCATCATCTTTCAGGATTTGAAATAGATCCACTGGAATCCCATCACCTCCACTAAGTTTGTTCATAGTGATGCTTCCTAAGGCACACTTGTCTTCACATTCTAGAATGTCTGGCTCTAGGTGAGTGATCACACCATCATGATTATCTTGGTCTTGAAGATCTTTTTTGTACAGTTCTTCTCTGTATTCTTGCCACTTCTTCTTAATATCATCTGATTCTGTTAGGTCCATATGATTTCTGTCCTTTATTGAGCCCATCTTTGCATGAAATGTTCCCTTGGTATCTCTGATTTTCTTGAAGAGATCTCTAGTCTTTCCCTTTCTGTTGTTTGCCTCTATTTCTTTGCATTGATTGCTGAAGAAGGCTTTCTTGTCTCTTCTTGCTATTCTTTGGAACTCTGCATTCAGATGCTTATTTCTTTCCTTTTCTCCTTTGCTTTTCACTTCTCTTCTTTTCACAGCTATTTGTAAGACTTCCCCAGACAGCCAGTTTGCTTTTTTGCATTTCTTTTCCATGGGGATGGTTTTAATCCCTGTCTCCTGTACAATGTCACAGACCTCCGTCCATAGTTCATCAGGCACTCTACCTATCAGATCTAGTCGCTTAAATCTATTTTCACTTCCACTGTATAATCATAAGGGACTTGATTTAGGTCATACCTGAATGGTCTAGTGGTTTTCCCTACTTTCTTCAATTTAAGTCTGAATTTGGCAATAAGGAGCTCATAATCTGAGCCACAGTCAGCTCCCGGTCTTGTTTTTGCTGACTGTATAGAGCTTCTCCATTTGGCTACAAAGAATATAATCAATCTGATTTCAGTGTTGACCATCTGGTGATGTCCATGTGTAGAGTCTTCTCTTGTGTTGTTGGAAGAGGGTGTTTGCTATGACCAGTGCGTTCTCTTGGCAAAAGTATATTAGCATTTGCCTTGCTTCTTTCTGTATACCAAGGCCAAATTTGCCTGTTACTCCAGGTGTTTCTTGACTTCTTACTTTTGCATTCCAGTCCCCTATAATGAAAAGGACATCCTTTTTGGGTGTTAGTTCTAAAAGGTCTTGTATGTCTCCATAGAATCCAACTTCAGCTTCTTCAGAATTACTGGTTTGGGCATAGACTTGGATTACTGTGATATTGAATGGTTTGCCTTGGAAACACACAGAGATCATTCTGTCGTTTTTGAGACTGGATCCAAGTACTGCATTTTGGACTCTTTTATTGACCATGATGGTTACTCCATTTCTTCTAGGGGATTCCTGTCTGCAGTAGTAGATATAATGGTCATCTGAGTTAAATTCACCCATTCCAGTCCATTTTAGTTCACTGATACCTAAAAGGTCAACATTCACTCTTGCCATCTCCTGTTTGACCACTTCTAATTTGTCTTGATTCATAGACCTAACATTCCAGGTTCCTATGCAATATTGCTTTATAGCATCAGACCTTGCTTCTATCACCAGTCACATCCACAACTGGGTGTTGTTTTTGCTTTGGCTCCATCCTTTCATTCTTTCTGGAGTTATTTTTCCACTGATCTCCAGTAGCATATTAGGCACCCACTGACCTGAGGAATTGCTCTTTCAGTATCCTATCATTTTGCCATTTTATACGGTTCATGGGGTTCTCAAGGCAAGAATACTAAGAGGTTTGCTATTCCTTTCTCCAGTGGACCACATTCTGTCAGACCTCTCCACCATGACCTGCTCATCTTGGGTGGCCCCACAGGGCATGGCTTAGTTTCATTGAGTTAGACAAGGCTATGGTCCTAGTGTGATTAGATTGACTAGTTTTCTGTGATTATGGTTTCAGTGTGTCTGCCCTCTGATGCCCTCTTGCAACACCTACCATCTTACTTGGGTTTCTTACCTTGGACATGGGGTATCTCCTCATAGCTGCTCTAGCAAAGTGCAGCTGCTGCTCCTTATCTTGGACGAGGGGTATCTCCTCACCACTGCCCCTCCTGACCTTGAATGTGGAGTAGCTCCTCTCGGCCCTCCTGAGCCCATGCAGCCATAATCCTCTCCCTTTTGAACCTCCCTCCCAATGAGTCAACTTTATGGCATGTAAATTATATCTAAATAAAACTGTTAAAAACACATTTTTTAAAAAGTGGTAGAGTATTTCCAACCACTATACTAAGTGATTCATATGGTTTCCTTTTACTAGTGAAATCATTCAATTTGCCAAAATCTGAGTTATGAATGCTCTTTCAGAATCCATGTATTTTGTGAGAATGCATACTTGCATGAGCATGAAAAGCTTTTGATCTACTTTTCAGGCAATCCACAGTCATGAATTAGGGAAAATGTGCTAAGTCACTTTAGCCATGTGGGACTCTTTGCAATCCTATGGACAGTAGCCTGCCAGGCTCTTCTGTCTATGGGATTTTCCAGGCAAGAATACTGGAGTGGGGTGCCATTTCCTGCTCAGGGGATCTTCCCAACCCAGAGATCAAACCTGTGTCTCTTAAGTCTCCTGCACTGGCAAGCAGGTTGTTTACCACTAGCCCCACCTGGTGGATTAGACAGCAAAGAATCAGGAAAATATATGGATGCAAAGAAATACCTTCTCCTCACCCTTGACAATGAAGCAATCTCAGTTAGTCATTGCCTTTGATTGTCATTGTATGCTTCCTTCTTTGGGTCCTTCTTGTGATTTTCTGATTAACCTGTAGATTCTAAGCATGATACTCTGGCTGATCAATTCATTGATGCAGTCTCCAGGATTTGTCACTTTCAGAACTAATCATTATTAAAAAATATACATTGAAACCAGGGAAGTAAAGGGTGCAGAGCTTTTTAGAATTAGAACGATTCTTATGCTGATTAAAACATCTAAACTTTGGCATGGGGCTACTGCCATCTGAACCTCAGTCAACAAAAATGAAATGAAATGATAAGAAAATTCTACCCAGCTCACAAAATATATGTGAAAGATCTGTGTGAACTCTAAAAAATGTGCCATATTAATATCCAATATAATGCTAGCTATGACAATTTTGTCAGATGTGCTTTGGTTCATTTGTCTTTCATCTTTTAGGTTTATTTTTCTATGAACCTTGAAGTAAGATATATGAGTTTCTGTTGTTGTTGTTTTAGTCACTAAGCCATGTCCTACTCTTTGCAATCTCATGGACTGTAGCCCACCAGGCTCCTCTGTCAATAGATTTCCCAGGCAAAAATACCAGAGGGGGTTATTATTTCCTTCTCCTTGGGGATTTTCTTGACCCAGAGAGTTAACCCTCATCTCCTGCACTGGCAGGAGGGTTCCTTACCACTGATTCACCAGAGAAGCCATATGAGTTTACTCATATATAAATAAGATAAATATATTTAAGAGTGATTACAGACACACCTGAATGTGGCTAGGAAATTCAATTATATGGAAATATTTAGTCATACTTAGATTATAATTACATCTAGATTGTGAGCTGCTAAAGACAGGTTTTCTGTCATAGTAATCTCTGTAATCACATTGCTAAAATGATGCTTGGCATTTGTTTGGTGTTTCATAAACATTTCCTGAGCAATCTATCCTCTTAAAAATAAGTGTACTAAAAATCATAATCCAAGTAAAAATTCTTTTTTTATTTTTTTATGTTTTTATGTCACTTTTATGTCACTTTTTCTTTTTTAATTAATTTTTATTTTTTAGTTTGTTTTGCTTTACAATACTGTATTCATTTGCTATACATTGACATGAATCAGCCACGAGTAAAGAAGAGACTCAAGCCTCATAGTAGCAAGGGTGTTAATCTGGAGACCACTGACCCAAAGATAAACTAAAGGGGATGTTAGCCCTAAATTTATATGCAAATATCTGTGTTTATGTGCTTATTTGCATTTTTTTGGGTGTGTGGGCTTCCCAGGTGGTGCTAGTGGTAAAGAACCCTCCTGCCAATGTAGGAAACGGAAGAGGCACTGGATCGATCCCTGGGTTAGGAAGACCTCCTGGAGGAGGTCATGGCAATTTACTTTAGTATTCTTGTCTGGAGAATCCCATGGACAGAGAAACCTACCAGGCTATGGTCCCTAGGGTCACAAAGAGTTGGACCCAACTAAAGTGACTTAGCACGAATCAGATTCCCAAAGTGGCCTATGTCTACTTACAGTATTAAGAATCACTTTACCAAACTATTATAACTTCTTTAACAACAAGATAAAAACTACAATGTGCATGCAGTTTAGGGAATTCATCTTATCCTTCTCAGATGCCAATTACAACACAAGGATTAAAGCCAAGGAAAGTAATCACTATACACTGACTGGATGGTAATAGATCATGCTACATTCTACACACCCTTATATTCAATACTCGCTGGGAAACTTCTTCCTGTAGTGGAAATGGATTTTCCTTCAGTTGATTTGATGATCAACAGGATATGTTTGCTGGAAGTTAGTCTGGATTGATTAGATAAAGGATTCAGGAAAATAATGAATCCATTTTCCTATAGCACATTACATTTGACTATAACCAGCTTTTTAAAAGCCCCATGCCTCCAGTTAATGATAGGAGAAAATGTTTGGTTCCTTTATTGGGCTCCCCTTTGTGAGACATTTTTGAAAATGATCCTAGTCCCTTTAAGTCAGTATTTCTCAAAAATAAAAAAGTGTTCTGTGTTACACAAGTTTCAAGGAATGCTAAAAGGTATTATAAAAACACACTTAACATTTCCTAAACTTGATTGTCCTTGAAATCCTTGAGAGCAGTTATTTTTGTATTATACTTTGAAAAATACTGTTTTAACTCACAGATGAGGAATGCAAAATCATGAAAGGTCATCCAAGAAAGTTAAAATTAATTTGCCCTTAATAGAGATAAGAAAGAAATATAATGAAAGTCTCCTTAATGCTCCCCCAAAAAAATATTCTAAAATTTAAAAAAATAACTCATTGTTAGAGGTATTCATTATCTTTGGCAATGATTATTTTTCTTTAGAATAAACTTCAAGAATATCTCAAGACAAATAAACTATATTCTCTTTTCTTCCAAAGAAGGCCAAAGCTATGCATATAAGAGGTATAAAGAATATGAGGAAAATGTTTGTTAAAGAGCCAATTCAGGGAAAAAAATAAGAGTCAATGGATCTCTAGTGTTTACCAGGCTACGCTAAGTATATGGCACTCCATGTGGTGCTAAGGTCACTTAAGGAACCATATTGAGATTAGGAATATTCCTATTATCTTTTCCATGCTGAAATTTGCATTGTAGATGTTGCATTATAGAATTCCACTGTAGAAATGATCCTTGCATGTTTAAAATCCCTGTTTTAACATCAATGAATCTTACAACTTTCAGAAATAAGCAAGTCAAAGAAAAATATGTTTCTTAAATTAATGGGACTCATCTTCCATTTTTTCATATTTATAAATACTCCATGTCAAGGACTATCATACCTCTTCAAAACATTGCTAAGAATTAAACTTAACATATAGTCTAACTACTCCAGTATTCTTGGGCTTCTCTGATGGCTCAGCTGGTAAAGAAGCTGCCTGCAATGTTTGAGACCTCGGTTCGATGCCTGGGTTTGGGAAGATCTCCTAGAGAAGGGAACAGCTATTCACTCTATGGAAAGAGTAAGAGACTTTATTTTGGGGGGGCTCCAAAATCACTGCAGATTGTAACTGTAGTCATGAAATTAAAAGACGCTTGCTCCTTGGAAGAAAATATATTACCAATCTAGACAACATATTCAAAAGCAGAGATATTACTTTGCCAGCAAGTCCATTAGTCAAAGCTATGGTTTTTCCAGTAGTCATGTACGCATGTGAGAGTTGGACTATAGAGAAAGCTGAGCGCTGAAGAATTGATGCTTTTGAACTGTGGTGTTGGAGAAGACTCTTGAGAGTCCCTTGGACTGCAAGGAGATCCAACCAGTCCATCCTAAAGGAAATCAGTCCTGAATATTCATTGGAAGAACTGATGCTAAAGCTGAAACTCTAATACTTTGGTCACCTGATGCAAAAAACAGACTAATTGGAAAAGATCCTGATGCTGGGAAAGACTGAATGAAGGAGGAGGAGGGGATGACAGAGGATGAGATGGTTGGATGGCATCACTGACTTGATGGACATGAATGTGAGCAAGCTCCAGGAGTTGGTGATGGACAGGGAAGTGTGCTGCAGTCCATGGGTTCACAAAGAGTTGGACACGACTGAGTGACTGAACTGACTAAACTGAACTGAACATTATTCTTTGGTATATAAAATATGTGTGAGTGTGTGCAGAAAGAGAGAAAGCAGGAAGGAGATTAGTTTAGCACATAATTGGTGACTGCATTTCAATTTGAACCTGGCCCTGTGCTCTGTTTGTTAAGCAAGGACTTGATTTTCAGGTAGTACTATTGTCACCCTGGAGAAGAGCTGATATAAGTCAATGGTAGTGAGCAAAGATTTCAGGAGATGATAGCATCCATCTGTAAAGCAGCTGTGGCAGAACATTCCAATATGCTATATATGAATGTGAAGCTATTTTACTTGGAGGGAAAAACTGAACACATAGAATAAGTCTTCCTTAATTTAGGTTTATTAAGAATATAGTTTCAACTCTGGAGCCCATTTCAGTATCTTTTCCACATTTTACAATTTACTCATTTATCTACTCAATCAAATAATAACCAACTTTCAGGTATCCACTTTAACTGTTGTTGGAAATCAAAGAACAAAGCCCTATCTTCAGTAGGTTTGCTGGAAAAAAAAAACAGAATAGAAAATGACTGGATTCACTAAACTGTAACAGGTGTTTTGATGGCATTGAGACAGAATAAAGCAGGTGTCACTGATAACACCCATTAATTCCAGGGGAGTAAAAATAGAATTGGATTATAAAATAAAGGCTAACTTTTATTTTTTCCCCTTTATGCTTAGTTTTGTTTCGCTTGCTCATAGGAGATCACATGCGGAGGCCTCACTCCCAGAACTTCAGACTGGAGTTCCAAGTATGAAGTGACATCTCGGCTCCTGGGTCATGTGGCAAAGTGCTGCGCACAGCACTGTAATTCCAGATGGCAGAAGTGGGCCCTCACAGAGATGCTGTGATCTGAAGCATGAACAACAGACATGCACCTACTTCACGGGAACTCTCTCCCCTCCCCTCCCCACTGATAGACCCTTCTAAGCAGACCTGCCCACATTCTCTCAGGGAGACTATGTGTACTCTAGAAAGCAAGCTCATATCTCTCCATTTTTTGATCAAACAATAAAGCTTTCATTTGCTTCTGAACCGAATCTGATCTCCTTCTATTTGTGTGTGCCTCATGGAGCAGAAGAACTCTTTCTGGGGACTAACTTGGGAGGGTCAGTAACATAGGCACACTGAGAAAGTCAGTTCTATGCCTGCGTGGGCCAAAAGCTCACAGTGAGATGGTTGACTGAGCCTTGAGAGGAGAGTGGGTGACTAGAATAGCAGAGGATCACACAGAGGAATCAGCAGGGGTAGTGGCAGGAAGGTTAGAAACTGCTGCACCTATTCAGAAAACTGTCAGGGAATCTGTAACTGAGTATTGATCTTTTATGAAAAGGGTGAGAGCACTGTGAGAAGATATGAAGTACAAGCAATGCCATGCTAAGAATATTAGAGTTTTTATTATAGATACTGGGGACAAATGAAATATTTTAAGCAGGGAACTAGTATGTCCATACCTGAATTTTAGAACTATAAATGGTATGAAAGATTGAAAGACAAGTGAACAGTGTTGCCACACAGGTATATATTAAACACCTAGATTTAAAAAAATAAATAAATAAAAAGTAAAGCCTAGATTAAATACCTAGCTTTGGAAGGCTATTTAATGTAGGTAATATCTGAGTTAAAGTCCAAAGAATGAATGGAGCTAATCAGAAAAAGTCATTACAGAGAGAAAAAAGAATATTAGAGGAAGAGAAACTTGAAATTTTATGGTATAGCATAAAGTTAGCAGTAGAAAATTGTGAGTAATAGAAATGTAGGAAAAAGTACATCCTAGAACAGGAAGATTAATTCCCTGTATCTTTCACTTCTATTTAACTGACATGCTACTTTTTTCTAATGGTACAAACTCAATTCTCTAGTATAATCATTTCGATTCTCTCTGGAAAGAGAAAGGAAAGAAATTCAGGATAAAATTTCTCATTTTATATTAAATGTTTGACTATGTTTTCAAATCTTTAGGTTTGGCATTAATTTTCTTAATCCCCCTAAATAATTGCAATAACCTTAAGCAGATATGCCTTGCCAACAAGAAGCAGTGTTTTCCAGATTTTTGTTTATTATTATATGTTGCTCTACCCTTTCCTTTAACAATTACCCTTTTGTTTGAGCTAATATTTTCATACATAACTACAGCAATTTGAGAATACATTTACTTTGTAATTCTATGATCTTGTAACAAGAATTTGTATTCATCTACTCTATGGAGTCACTTGTGATGCAACTTGTAACTCCATGCCATTCTACAATTTATAATAAGTCAATGAGACACACTAAATAATGTTTATTTTTCAAAACATATATTTCTATTTTAGAAGTAAAATAGCCTGGGATAAAAATAACTGTGCATGTGTAAGTATGTGTATATGTAATTGCACAGGTTTTAAGTGGACTGAATTAATACAGTAATTGGCTAGCAAATTTTCAGATGTAATAAAAATATAAACAGTTTTATAACTATAACTTACTATTAGATATTTATTTACTTCTTCATTGCTTTCCTGACAGTTTTTATAAATTTAAGTACCTGCTAATTTCTTTTCAATGTTGATTTTCTTTCTTTTCACAGACAAAAGGAAAATTGAAATTTTTACTCTCAGTTTTCCTCGTTGCTTAACATCAGAGTTATTTAATTTTATTTTTAAATTTTCTGATCCTAGAGAAATGCAAATCAAAACCACAGTGAGGTACCATTTCATACCAATCAGAATGGCAGCGATCCAAAAGTCTACAAGCAATAAATGCTGGATAGGGTGTGGAGAAAAGGGAACCCTCTTACACTGTTGGTGGGAATGCAAATTAGTATAGCCACTATGGAGAACAGTGTGGAGATTCCTTAAAAAAATTGCAAATAGAACTGCCTTATGACCCAGCAATCCCACTGTTAGGCATACACACCGAGGAAACCAGAATTGAAAGAGACACGTGTACCCCAATGTTCATTGCGGCACTGTTTATAATAGCCAGGACATGGAAGCAACCTAGATGTCCATCAGCAGATGAATGGATAAGAAAGCTGTGGTACATATACACAATGGAGTATTACTCAGCCATTAAAAAGAAGAATACATTTGAATCAGTTCTAATGAGGTGGATGAAGCTGGAGCCGATTATACAGAGTGAAGTAAGCCAGAAAGAAAAACACCAATACAGTATACTAACACATGTATATGGAATTTAGAAAGATGGTAATGATAACCCCATATGAGAGACAGCAAAAGAGACACAGATGTATGGAATGGACTTTTAGACTCTGTGGGAGAGGGAGAGGGTGGGATGATTTAGGAGAACGACACTAAAACATGTATAATATCAGGTAAGAAACGAATCACCAGTCTATGTTCAATACAGGATATAGGATGCTTGGGGCTGGTGCACGGGGATGATCCAGAGAGATGATATGGGGTGGGAAGTAGGAAGGGGGTTCAGGATTGGGAACTCATGTACACCCGTGGCTGATTCATGTCAATGTATGGCAAAACCAGTACAGTATTGTAAAGCAAAATAAAGTAAAAATAAAAATTAAAAAAAATCTATTTCTCAGAACTCCCACTCTTGGATAGAAAAAACTTCTATTAGAATATTATTTTGGGGTATGCCCCTTGAGAATTATATAAGAATTGTGAGGACTATTTGGTGATTGGAAAATGAAGAGATGGACTTTGCTTACTATTTTCTAAAGCAGTAAGAATGAAAGAGAAACAAATGTCTTTATAAATTTTCCTGCAACACACATATAGGCATCCCATTTTAAACCCAGGTACTTGTTTTAATTTTTAAAGCTCAAATTTGTTCTATCTATATAGAATTTCTCGTGCTTCTAGTAATAGATGTCTGACTTTGCAAATAATTACTGATGGAATATCTGACCACTCTGGCTGCCAACATCATCACCTGATTGAAAATTAAAATTTTCTCTCACTAAAAAAAAAAAAAATTCTGATCCTGATATGTTCTTATTTCCTCCTTTAAAATTATATCTATTTCTAGTTTTCTCCAGCCACTTTTAAAAATGGGAAGAAGGTAGAAGAGAAGTAAGTTAGGAGTTTGGGATTAGCAGACACAAGCTATTATATATAAAATAGATAAATAACGAGGTCCCACTGTACAACACAGGGAAATATATCCAATATCCTGTAATAAGCCATAATGGAAAAGACAATGAAAACGAATATGTATAAATATGTATATCTGAATCACTGTGATATATACCAGAAATTTACATAACATTGTAAATCAACTTTATTTAAAAAAAGAAAGAAAGAAAAAAAAAAATACATACCCAATAGCTTATCACTTCTCAGAGCCAGTGATGAGTCTGGAAGCACTTGTCTAATAAAGATGGATAATACATGCCCCAGGAGTAGGGACATATAATCTATACTAAAAGAGAGCTATGTTGTTTTAAAATACCCTCATTCTCATTATCTCACCTTTTTTTTTTTAACTAGATTCCATTTGCTTAAGAATCCATGGCAAAAGAAATTACCCACTCAGTGAGCTGGACAACACTGAGCTCTTGGAGAGTGTTCTGCTAGAGATGAAACTACTCAGGTAAACAAGTATCTTGTTTGTGTTAGCATCCTGGGATTACAGCAGGCATCACGTAAGCTTCACCAGTCACAACAGCAAGGTTGTTCCAACAAAACATAGCTCTTTAATGTGCATATATTTGCTCTGAATTGCAATAATTTAAAATAGATCATCTCTTTTCTCTTTGTGTGCATATATAATAATTATTTATACTTAAGAAAAGAGGTAGAAAAATTTAGACAGGGAAATGTAAGGCTACTTGACTAGTACACATAATAATTTAATATGTTTTCCACTCACATATTATTTTATATTTTTATGTGTTCACCGTTACCTATGTATCAAAATAATCTCTGATATGGTCTTGCTCTAAGAGATGATCTCTGTCCTCAATGCAGGAGACCTGCACTCAGGTTGTCTCATTAAGGAAGTCACTTAACCTCTCCAAGACAGATTTCCTACTCCTGTAGAATTGTGGAAGTCAGAGAAAATTTTAATCAATAGTCATGCTACTGTCCAGGCTTACCAGTGTCTCAGTGGTAAAGATTCCACTTGAAATGCAGGAGACCCAGGAGACACTGGCTCGATCCCTGGATCAGAAAGATCCCCTGGAGGAGGAAATGGCAACCCACTCCAGTATTTGTGCCTGGAAAACTCCATGGGCAGAAGAGCCTGGTGGGCTAGAGTCCATAGAGTTGCAAAGAGTCCGACTCCACTGAGCAACTAAGCATGCACACACGCTACTGTCAGAAGGCACCTGAAAATCTACAAGGTTGATTCGTGCAGTCTGAGTAACTAGGTGCCTGAATGGCACTAGATGGGCAGGTCCAGCCATGTGCATACATGGTTCCATTTATTGAAGAACTGTCATATCTAAAGCACAATCCAAAACTTTTTTGAGAGACGTAAGCTGAGAACTGATCTCTAAAGTTCTATCCAATTCTAAAATTGAATAAGGGAAAAGTTTCAAGGTGATGATGGTAGATCTTTCAGTTTTCTGTTCATATCTTTTGTCCCTTACCATTTCAGTGTGTACCATGAATTCCGTCTGATAATACTTTTGTTGCTTTGCTCCAAGGATCTCTTGGGCCTCCCCTTCAGCCATCCATGGAAGTGGTTGGTAGCAAGTGTCCCTAAGATCTTTTTAAGTCAAGAATTGAGTCCACCCTTATCTCTCCTGTCAACAGGCATGGCAATATCTCTGATGTATGAATTTTAATACCATTTCCTAAAGCAGAGCTCCTCAGAGGGTTTAAAATCAGGTGCCCACTGTCTAAGACACTTGATAATGTACCCTTTGTTAAATCTTTACTGTCCTGCTTTCTCATGGGATTTCCTAAGATCATCTCCTCAATAATATATTTCTACTCAAATCCATGCCTGAGTCTGCCTTTTCAGGAATACAAATTGAGACAATTATTTTTGGCTCTAAGTATTAAAGAGGTTCAGAGAAGGGGTGTGTCTTAACAGTATTTATTCAAGCTGTCAGGAAAGGATTCGCCGAAGATGGGGGCTTATGTTAGTAGGGACAAGAACAATGGAATATTGAGCCTGCTCTATGCAGAGGATGACTCTGAACCACAGTGCAGATTCCACACCATGGAGAGGCAGTAGCTATATTAGATATGCAAGTTGGAAGCACTTTGGACATTCAGACACAGAACTAATCTGATGATAAAATAACACAAGAGTTTCTATACCCTGAAGACAAAAAGATACTCTATGAGCACATATAAATCCAAAACCACAGACACATTATTCCAATGTCAGCATTCACATACTTTCTGAGTGCTTATTGAACACTGATTAAGTATTCCAATTTCTTGAACTTCACTTATGACTAAGACTCTTACCTGGCCAATTAACAAAAGAGAGAATACCAATGCCAAGAACTTCCAACAAATGGAGATTCACTTCCTATATATATAAAAATAGCATCCAAATATGTGGCTCTTCTAGAGATTTCTTCAGCATCAAGTCACAGAAACAAGCCACTCGATAACCAGAGTATTTAGTATACTCTGAGAATGTATTTCTTTTAAGTCTTGGATAAATAGGTATCCTCTCAGCAATAAAATATGAAAGCCAGGTAGCAGTCATGGTTATAATCATTAAACAAAGAAACATATTCTCTTCTTTATATCCCATTTTACACAGTTGATTATTAACCCTGTCTAGTGGCAAAATTACTCCTAATATCACCAGTCACAATACTGTTATTGTGATTAAACAGAAAGTTATGAAAGGGATAAAAAAATTCATGTGTTCAGCATTTTTAATGCATCTAACAGTGTTAGGGATACTACTGTGTTTATTTTATAATTTTGTATAATTTCATATATATATATATAGTTAGAATATATATTAATATGTAGCCTTAGAAGAGATGGTATATTAATCTCATTTTACAAAGGAGGAAACTGAGCCTCAGAGACATTAAGCAACTTTCCCAGGATCACTATACCTGTGTTTTGCAGATATGAGATTACAGCTCAAGTTTTCTGCCTGCAAAGCACTTTCTTCCCAGTTGCTACCTTTGGGCAGAGGATATCATCCTAGAAACTAATTGGTGGTAACTAAAGAGATACATTCTACTTCATTATACATGTGGAAGAAATGAGTAGCTGAAATTGCAGTTATGAAATTATGATGCTGTTCTAGTAGGTTTCACAGAGGTATGTAATGAGGAGTTATTTAGTCAAACTATATTTGTAAAATAATTCTGCAAATACTCCTAACTGGAAACTCAAGAATAATCATCACAGAAAGTGAAAGCACTGGTATATTCTAATCAAACGCTCCTGGTTTCCAGAATGGCTTCCATCTTTGGTCCAGGGGAAAATATCATGACAGGTATCACCAAATATTTATAATACTGGGTCTTATTGATTATAACTGAGATTGTTTGGAATATTTTATGCTGCATAAAGATGTTAATTTGGTCATATTAAAAGAAGTCAAGTCAAGCAAATAGTGAGAAGCTGATGAAGATATTTTTATATATTTTTATATGAATTTTGGAGAGACACTTTTTACAATCTTCACATAGTTCTCTGATCCAGGGCCATTGGAAAGTGTCACAAATGGGCATGATTGCCTTTCTATATTGTAATGTATCTCGTATACTTAGGAAGGGAAGTTATGACCAACCTAGACAGCATATTAAAAAGCAGAGACATCACTTTACAACAAAAGTCCGTATAGTCAAGGCTATGGATTTTCCCAGTGGTCATGTATGGATGTGAGATTTGGACTGTAAAGAAAGCTGAGCACCAAAGAATTGATGCTTTTGAACTGTGATGTTGGAGAAGACTCTTGAGAGTCCCTTGGACTGCAAGGAGATCTTACCAGTCCATCCTAAAGGAGATCAGTCCTGGGTGTTCATTGGAAGGATTGATGTTGAAGCTGAAACTCCAATACTTTGGCCACCTGATGCGAAGAGCTGACTCACTTGAAAAGACCCTGATGCTGGGAAAGATTGAGGGCAGGAGCAGAAGGGGACAACAGAAGATTAGATGTTTGGATGGCATCACCAACTGAATGGACATGAGTTTGGGTGAACTCCGGGAGTTGGTGATGGACAAGGAGGCCTGGTGTGCTACGGTTCATGAGGTCGCAAAGAGTCGGACATGACTGAGTGACTGAACTGAACCTAGAAATGTATTATGAATAATTACATTTTCTTTACCATAGGATCCACTTCTGAATATTTACCCAAAATAACAACAATCAGGATCTCAAAGAACTATCTACACTCCCATAGTTCACAATAGCCAAGATGTGGAAAAACCTAAATTTCCACTGATGGGCAAATGAAAAAAAGAAAATGTAGTATGTATGCTGACTTCAAGATTAGCACTTGTTAAACATTTATGAGTTGATCCCTGCCCCCACCCCACCCCTTATGATATGGCTTCAGCAACATGATCCCCAAGTTCAGCTGTAAAATTCAATTATTCTTCAATATGATGATACTCTCATATCTGTAAGCTGCTGTTGCTGCTGCTGCTGCTGCTGCTGCTGCTGCTGCTACCTGTATCACTTCAGTCGTGTCCAACTCTGTGCGACCCCATAGACAGTAGCCAACCAGGCTCCTCCGTCCCTGGGATTCTCCAGGCAAGAATACTGGAGTGGGTTGCTATTTCCTTCTCCAATGCATGCATGCATGCTAAGTTGCTCTTTGTGTCCGACTCTCTGTGATGCTATGACAGCAGCTCACCAGGCTCCTCTGTCCACAGGATTCTCTAGGCAAGAATACTGGAGTGGGTTGCCATTTCCTCCTTCCATCTATAAGCTACAATAGATCAAATGAGAGAAACCTGGAATCATACATATTTCTCTGGAAGAAGTTAGAAACCCATATTGCTATAAATGAGTTTCGCTTGAAGAAGAAAAAAAAAAAAAAAAACAGGTCAGCTTTGTATTCAGAGCCTGGGACTAACACTAGACTCTATCATCAACAAGGGTGGGAAAGTAGGGAAAATACAGTTTCAGAATCAGGCTTTTTGCAGAAATGTTGGCAAAGCCATAATTACTGTGGTGCTGGAGTTGGCTCCCTAACATGCTGTATTTCAGTCCCTTGAAGATATTAATTTACTTTTTGAAATGTTCATTGCTTAGATTAAGATTGGGTTTTTGAAATGTGTTGCCACATAATTTATGCAGGAGAAAAATATGTTCTTCCTCTGAAGTGCAGAATACTAATTTGAAAATGATCTATTTTCCATAATCATTTTACATTTGGTGCCCCTACCGAAAAGTTAGGAACTTGGTTATTTTTTTCTCTTTCATTTCCTACATGAAGGTTTTTTATGCACTAAAATTCAAGACTGTTAGTCACACAATCCAGTTTTTATTAAAATTCTATTTGCTTTGTGCTGTGAAAATGCAAGTTACATTGATCTGATACAATATAGATATGTAGGGGGAAAGACATGTTTTAAGATACTAATTTGCAACCATTATCAAGTGGACAGATTAATTTCCTGACATGCCCAGGAATATCAATGTTCTATTAAAAGGTATGCTTTCTAATGTTAATTTATTCTGGTCAGTATTGTTTATTGTTTCTTTTTTCCTATTCTTTTCCTTCTCTCTCTCTCTCTTTAAGCTTTTTCTACTATCCAGAGCTGAGCCATTACCTGTATGCTTTTTTAATTTGAAACAATTTGGTTTCATTAAAGCAAATAATTCACTCTTTAAAATAATTTTTAAAGTATTCTATATAATAAAGCTAATTTAACCCTGAACTCTCCAAACAGATTGTAAATGTTACAGTAGGTTCTGATGTTCTACCAGAGTGTTTGCTTTTATATGTTTATCTACTTACTTTTATTTAATTTTAATTTGGACACATTGTGTCAGAGCTTACCATTTTCTTGATGTTAAAATGGCATCCTGGGGTACCTTTCCATCACCATCCTGATAATTCACTTTTCATGTCTCCTGTGAGTGATCCTGTGACTTGTAAATACCAATATCATGCCTTCATTTTTCTGATTTATATTTTTTCCTGAAACATATTGTCTAGTAGTTTCCTGAGAAAGACATTGTTTTGAGATTGTGTAGATCTGAAAATGTCCTCATTCTAACATCATGCTCTATTGACTAGGTATAAAGCCCCATAATTTTCCCTGTGTTTCGAAAGTATTTCCCAGTGTACTCTAATGTATAACTTTGCCATTGAGAAGAATCTTTCTGCTATGTCTTCCTCTGCATTTCGAAATCTATTTTCTTCTCTGTAAAACTTTATGGACTTTTCTTTTTATTCTACATTCTGGAATTTCATATTAATATGCCTTTGAATGAATCTTTTTTCCCCTCACCCATTGCCGTCTCTTATACACAT
>SJXQ01005321.1:97213-191802 GCA_006408695.1 Aepyceros melampus
CCCATTGCCATTGGTACACAGTCTAGAAATACATATCTTTAAAATATATATATATATATATATATATATTGAAAACAGTTGTTTTTCAATTTTCTTCTTGGTCTTTATGGACTGCCATCTAATTCTTTTAATTCTCTCTTTATATTATATATGATAATATATATAGATAATAGATATCAAAGATATACATTATATAATATTGTATAATATATATATCACAGATATGTTAACATATTCAACTTTAATGAAATTTGCATTAAGTTTTAGAACATGGTATATATGTATTTTTTAAATTTTCAAACTTGTTTTTCCTTTTCCAAATACTCCTTAATACAGCATCCTCTCATTAACAACAACAACAACAACAACAAAACACAAATTCTCTGTGGATATTAACGGTAGTTTTTTGTTCTTATACTTCCCCCAATGTCTCTGTTGCTTTCATTTTATATCTCTAGTTTCTTTCAAGTTAGAAGCTTATGCCCATTATTTGATCATCACTGAATCATTCACATTTAAGAAAAAAGACGCTAAGGGATGATTGGACATTATCATCACAGAAAGAGCTTCAGGATTGGTGATTCTTCCTGTAGAGTAACCAGACATTCATCTTATTTGTGATAACTATTTGACAATATCTCTGCATCTTTTCTCTTAGAATTCTCCATTTTCAGAGAAAAGCTTTCCATATCCTTTCAGGAGATGGTAGAATTAGTGGGCAGGGTTTAGAAGAGTGGGAGCTGTGCCATCATTCAGGATATAGACTAAGTATCTCTTTCTCCCTGTTCGATAAGCACTTCTTCCCTTACCTGACTTGGCATCTCCAATGCCAAAGAAACAAATATTTCCATTCTATCATGTTTACTTAGAAGTCTAGGCTACTCCATTTTGGAACATATCTGTTTTAGAATATTTTTTTTTAATTGAAGGATAATTGCTTTAAAGAATCTTGCTGTTTTCTTTCAAACCTCAACATTAAGTTTTAGAATATTTAAAATAAAATATGTTGAATTTAAATTAATTCTCCATGGTTTCTACACTTTGAGTCTAAGCCTGTTTCCTGGGTTGCAATATAAGACATATATACCCGAGGCCCCAACTTTGCTAGATTGAAGAAAATATAGAACATGTTCTCATTCACCTCACTGAAGTGTCCTCATTTACCATATATCAAACATTTGGAAAATATATGTTGGGCCAAGTGCTATACTAGGCATAGTTTAAACATGTATAAGTAAATAAAATATGTGATATGGAGAGCTAAAAAGCTAGTAAAAAGATAAACATTAAACATGTAAAGAAATAAATTTTAAAAATATTCAGTTCAGTTCAGTTCAGTCACTCAGTCGTGTCCGACTCTTTGCAACCCCATGAATCGCAGCACGCCAGGCCTCCCTGTCCATCACCAGCTCCCGGAGTTCACTCAGACTCATGTCCTTCGAGTACATGATACCATCCAGCCATCTCATCCTCGGTTCTCCCCTTCTCCTCCTGCCCTCAATCCCTCCCAGCATCAGAGTCTTTTCCAATGAGTCAACTCTTCGTATGAGGTGGTCAAAGTACCGGAGTTTCAGCTTTAGCATCATTCCTTCCAAAGAACACCCAGGGCTGATCTCCTTTAGAGTAAACTGGTAGGATCTCCCTGCAGTCCAAGGGACTCTCAAGAGTCTTCTCCAACACCACAGTTCAAAAGCATCAATTCTTTGGCGCTCAGCCTTCTTCACAGTCCAACTCTCACATCCATACATGACCACAGGAAAAACCATAGCCTTGACTAGACGGACCTTTGTTGGCAAAGTAATGTCTCTGCTTTTCAATGTGCTATCTAGGTTTAATAATGGGAGAAGGCAATGGCACCCCACTCCATTACTCTTGCCTGGAAAATCCCATGGACAGAGGAACCTGGTGGGCTGCAGTCCATGGGGTCGCAAAGAGTTGGACATGACTGAGTGACTTCACTTTCATGTTTCACTTTCCTGCATTGGAGAAGGAAATGGCAACCTACTCCAGTGGTCTTGCCTGGAGAATCCCAGGGATGGGGGAGCTGGTGGGCTGCCATCTATGGGGTTGCACAGAGTTGGACACAACTGAAGCAACTTAGCAGCAGCAGGTTTAATAATATTAGGTTATAACAAATGATAAAGGGTGATACATATACACAATGAAATACTACCCAGCCATAAAAAGGAATGAATCTGAGTCAGTTCTAGTGAGGCAGATGAACCTAGCAGCCTGTTATACAGAGTTAAGTAAGTCACAAAGAGAAAAACAAGTGCATATATATGGAAACTAGAAAAATAGTACTAATTAACCTATTTGCAGGCAGGAATAGAGACACAGACTTGTGGACACAGTGGGAGCGGGTAAGGAGAGGGTGGGAAGAATTGAGAAAGTAGCATTGAAACATACATTACTATATATAAAACTGATAGTTAATGGAAAGTTGCTGTGTAACACAGGAAGCTCAACCTACTGTTCTGTGACAACCTAGAGGGGTGGGATGGGATGGGTGGTGGGAGGGAGGTTTAAGAAGGGGGGAACATATGTTAACTTATGACTGATTCATGTTGTTGAATGGCAGAAACCAACACAGTGCTATAAACCAATTGTTCAGTTCCTAAGTCATGTCCGATTCTTTGGGATCCCAGGGGCTGCAGCAAGCCAGGCTTCCCTGTCTTTCATTATCTCTCACAGTTTGCTCAAACTCATGTCCATTGAGTTGGTAAAGCAACTATGCTACAATTAAAAATAAATTTAAAAAAATTCTAAGGACATAAAAAAGGGACACAGTAGTGGAAGGATTGAAAGTGAAAGGCGCTCAGTTGTGTCTGACTATTTGCAACTCCATGAACTGTACAGAATTCTCCAGGCAAGAATACTGGAGACTTTTTCCTTCTCCACAGGATCTTTCCAACCCAGGGATCGAACACAAGTCTTCCACATTGCAGGCAGATTCTTTACCAGCTGAGTCACAAGGGAAGCCCAAGAATACTGGAGTGGGTGGCCTGTCCCTTCTCCAGGGGATCTTCCCAACCCAGGAATCGAACCAGGGTCTCCTGCATTGCAGCGGATTCTTTACCAACTGAGCTATGAGGGAAGCCCATAGAGGTATTATCTGCTTTTATTTTTACAAATGGCTTAGAAACATACTGCAGAAAGTGATGGGACAATATTTTCAACAGCCACTTCATGCTATTGCCTCATGTTGTGCTAAAGATAATCCATTAAAATCCTTATGTATATTTTTTCACATAAACAGTTGTTAAAACCGTCTCTTCCTGAATATTTGTATAAATATGTTTACTTTCTTTTTTTTTAATACAGAACAGCCATTGATCTTTATTTGATTTGACAAAATCATCATTATTAAAAGACGGGTAATAAAATCTGAGCTTACATTGAATCTGACAAGTTCAGTTCTATAGTATCTAGAATATCAGAAATTCGGCCAAGGGGGACAGAGGATAAAAGCATCGCATGCAGATGCTCCTGGTAGAGGGGGAACTCTATCTGCACGTCAGGTCCACCGTGTGCAGTGCACACAAAATCCTAGAGAAAATGCAACTGACTCCCTGGGGTGAAGTGTTTTTCCTTTTGGGGAGAGGGAGAGGTGGCAGACAGGTGCAGGAATTCAAAGGCATGTGCAAAATGGCTTCTCCATTTCAAAGTGGTCATAAAAATATCCAGATCATGGCACTAGGGCACCTTTGAGGGAAAGAACACCTTAACCAGAGTAGGCTCATTGCATAATTCTTTAGTAATATGTACAGTTTTCAAGTAACGGAGCGTACTGAGAGGAATTTTACTTTTAAAGCGGCTATCTATTTTTCTTCTCGCCCTCTGCAGCTTGATCTGTTTCGGCATCACAGGGGCACTTTTCTACACAGTTTCTAGGGAACCATCCTCTTATTCTTGAAACACCTTCTAAAACAGAATCATCAAGAATTTTGTCTCCATACAACCAGTATCGTAACCCTCTTGTAGCTAAGATGAATTCCCCTTTCTGTAGCCTTATCCGAGGCTCTTCAGTGCAGGGGCTCGTGAAGAATGCTTTGATTCCTCTATTCAAAGGACAGCAGGTACCACTAAATATTCTATCACTTTATACCGGACACTTCTGACTCTTTTATCTGCTTTTTGTTTCAACTGTTCTATTGTTAAGCTGTACTGGTGACAGCCTTCTCTTATTGGCCAATCCAGGCCATCTCCTTCAGGGACCCCTGACCATGTGAATACTTGTTTGAAGTTCTTCCATCTACTTCCCATATCATAAGGAAAAACAAATACTTCATCTAGTTGATAATATTGAATTCGATCTTTAGCCTTCTCTTCAATCCATGATTCTATAGAAGTTTTGTTTCTGAGAATTATTTTCATCTGGATAAAAAACAACATCCCAACAGCTATGGTTGTTCCTAAAGCTAATCCCAAGGCAAACAAGGTGGCAGCAAACGCAGCTAATCCAAAAGGAATAATGGGAAGGGGGTCTCTCCGGGCTGCACTCATATCAGTCTTGACCGTGTTCCACCCAAAGGAGAGCCGATTATAAAGCTGCGTATACATCGTCATGACAAAAATAAAGGCAGCGTGAATACAGCCCAGTGGTGCTAAAAGGAGGAACAGCGTGAAGGAAGTGTGATTCTGATAGCCGCAGCAGTTGTTGATCCAAGGGCAGGGATGGTCCATCTTCATCACACATCTGTTACACTTTCTGCAGTGATGTGACCGTGGTGCCTTGTATGCCTGGCAGACTTTACAATACTGGAGGTACACACTATCCTGAGAATTCTCCGGTTTCCACCCCAGAGGGACGAAGCCAGGACTGACAAACATGGCACTGAAGTAATTATAAAGAATCATGACAGTCCAGTTTATCAACATGATGAAATTCACGCTTCCTCCAGGAGTATGTAAGGGCCAATACCACAACACAGAGTCAATCATGGCCATGGTAGAACATATTGCTATAACACCAAGGGCTATAATGGGACCCCAGTGACAAAGTCTCTTTAATTCTTGGAGATTTTCAAAGTTGACAACTGAGCAGAATGTACCCATTTTGGTGCGGAAGAATGTCTTTCAGTTTTTAAAGAATTACAGATTTCCTTTTCTGTGCACACATTTCCTTGTGCCACAAGTCCGTGTGTGTTCCTTAATCGTCATGTCTTCACGTTGTGGGATGTTAATGCAGATTATGCCATTTTCACTGTTAGACACTTTTTAATCTAGGAGAATCCGGTACCTTGGTTTGAAACTTAAATCTCGGTCCGGTCCTCAGTGCTCGCTCCTCGGCCATCGCATTTCTGGGGCGGCTCGGGCTCACCCGGAGTTAGACTCTCTCACTCTCGGATAACTCCGTCCTGGGTACCCCAGCTCAACGCAAGCAGAAAGTAAATTCTGTGCGCTATAAGCTGGGGTGCGCGACCAGCCACGACCCGCGCGTCTCTCCGCCAGCGCCCTCACAGCTGCGCTCCCCTATGTTTACTTTCATTTGTTTGTTTTTACTAAATGTGACTTTCTATATCTATTTGCATTAAATTTCCTCGTGAGAAAATATAATTTTTTACACTATTGAACTATATGAGTGAATTTATTTTATTTTTAAGTACATTAGCCATGTCTACCATATCTACAAATATGATATGTATACCTTCTCTGACATTAGTATTCAAGTATTTGACAAGATGGTGGAAGAGCTCATGGAAAAGCCATGAGTGCCCATCTGGGCTAATATAATTTCATGAATCAACTTTAGACTTTAGTTTTGCTAACTTTTCTGTGAATTTTTGGTATTCCTTCCTAGAACTCCTTTCTTCCATACTTTTAAGGGAAGTCACAGACTAATCAAGAGTCACCCCAATTTTAGATGGTCAAGGACTGGACTGCATTTGACCAGTTTTAATTGAGATAGAACTTTAATGGCAGAACGTAAAGTGGAACTAAAGAGCTGCTAGATGAAATTGAAAGAGGAGAGTGGGAAAGCTGGCTTAAAACTCAACATGCAAAAAATTTAATCATGACATCCAGTCCTATCAATTCATGGCAAATAAATGGGACAAATGTGGAAATGGTGTCAGATTTCATTTTTTTTTGGACTCCAAAATCAATGCAGACAGTAACTGCAGCCACAAATTAAAAGATGCTTGCTCCTTGAAAGAATAACTATGACAAACCTATACAGTGTATTAAAAAGCAGAGACATCAACTTTGCTGACAAAGGTCCACATAGTCAAAGCTATGGTTTTTCCAGTTGTCATGTATGGATGTGAGAGGTAGACTATAAACAAAACTGAATGCAAAGAATTGATGCTTTCAAACTCTGGTGCTGGAGAAGACTCTTGAGAGTCCCTTGGACAGCAAGAAAATCAAACCAGTCAATCCTAAAGGAAATCAACTCCGAATATTCTTTGGAAGGACTGATGCTGAAGTGGAAGCTCCAATACTTTGGCCACCTGATATGAAGAGCCGACTCATTGGGAAAAACCCTTATGCTGAGAAAGACTGAGGGCAAGAGGAGAAGCGGGTGACAGAGGATGATATGGTTGGATAGTGAACGACAGGGAAACCTGCAGGCTGCAGTTCATGGGGTCACAAAGAATTGGACAAGACTGAGCAACTGAACAGTAACAATTGAGTTATAAGAAGGAGATTATAAGATTTCATTCTTTCCCTTATTTTTGCCTGATATGCTATTCATTACTAATTTCCCAAAGTGGTAAAGAACATGGGTTTTTATGAACTTAAAAAAAAAAGGTACACAGTTACTATTTTTATAATAGAAACAATTATATCAACCTCTTACTGTGCAAACCAAAAACCTCCTTAAGGATCAGCCCAGGAAATCAACACTGGCATTCACATCCTTTGCTTTTAACTTTGACTTTTGTGATATCTTCACAGCAGGACTGAGTCTAATGAACAGAGATGAACCCTTGTCCCTTAGTGCTTTAGGATATTCCTTTGGAAATCCTAAACTCATTTAAACTCAAAGTCCTCCACTATCAGATTGAGAATCCTTCAGCCAACTATTTATGAGTATCTGACCTGCTGTCAGATCCAGCAATCAAGCTCTCATGAAGAAAGTGAGAGAAACAATTCAAAGGAAATAAATCAGAAACCAGTGACAAAATACACAGGATGAAGTATATAAGAAAGATAAGAATACATTTGACTTACATTTTTAAGCAGTATTATTTTTTTAGCTTGGTTTTGTCTTCTAGACTTACAATTTCAATTTGAATCTATTCTTTTAGCTAAAATAATGCTTGAGATGTTAATAAATATTTTAAAATATTTATTTAAATTTATATAAGCATTTAAATATAAATATTTAAATTTAAATATATTAGTTTTTACAGTTATCAAAAATAACATGCATATTGAGAAATTAATCTCTAATGTTTGAAATTCCCCTGTAGAATCTTAAAAAGTATTTTTTTCTTTCAGGAGTTAAGATTGTTACTGGTGTCTCAGGGGCTTCCCTGATAGTTCAGTTGGCATAGAAAAGGGATAGTTTACCCACTCCAATATTCTTGGGCTTCCCTTGTGGCTCAGCTGGTAAAGAATTCACCTACAATGCAGGAGACCCGAGTCTGATCCCTGGGTTGGGAAGACCCCCTGGATAAGGGAGAGGCTACCCATTCCAGTATTCTGGCTTAGAGAATTCCAAGGATTGTATAGTCCATGGGGTCACAAAGAGTCGGACACAACTGAGTGACTTCCACTTTTATTTACTGCCATCTCAGATTATTACCAGTGCTTAAAAATACATCTGCTGCTGCTGCTGCTGCTAAATCACTTCAGTAGTGTCCGACTCTGTGTGACCCCATAGAGGGCAGCCCACCAGGCTCTGCTGTCCCTGGGATTCTCCAGGCAAGAACACTGGAGTGGATTGCCATCTCCTTCTCCAGTGCAGGAAAGTGAAAAGTGAAAATGAAGTTGCTCAGTTGTGCCTGACCCTCAGTGATTCCATGGACTGCAGCCTTCCAGGCTCCTCCGTCCATGGGATTTTCCAGGAAAGAGTCCTGGAGTGGGGAGCCATTATTAAACCATTATTTCTTAATCAATGAAAATTTAATTTTGTGAGCTAAGATAAATATTTGGATGCATTCTCAGTTGCTCAGTCAAGTCTGACTTTTTCAGACTACATGGACTGTAGCCCACTAGTCTCCTCTTTCACGGATTTTTCCAGGCCAGAATACTGGAGTGGGATGCCATTTCTTACTCCAGGAGATCTTCCCAACCCAGGGATCTAACCCATGTCTCCTGTGCCACCTTCATTGGCAGGCAGATTCTTTACTACTGAGACACAATGGAAGCCCACTAATAACAATAAGAACATGTTAACTAAAATGCTTAACAAAATTTTTCATTAAGAATCATTTGTATTAACTTGCATGTCAATTTTAAATTTTACTAGACATCTCTGTATTACCAAATCTACGCCATGACTTTGAGAGATGCAATATCATCTAAAGATATATAAAAAATCAAAGACATTGAATTTTTGATCATGAAATCTGGATTTGAATCTGCGTGACTTTTAATCAGACAGTTAACTTCAGAGCTTCGTTTCTGGTCTACAGAGTATGCATAGTAAATTGCCTTTCAGAGTATTGTTGGGAAGATGAAAGAGGAGATTATCACATAGTAGAAGTGAAATGAAGTCGCTCAGTCGTGTCCGACTCTTTGCAACCCTGTGGACTGTAGCCCGCCAGGTTCCTGCATCCATGGGATTCTCCAGGCAAGAATACTGGAGTGGGTTGCCATTTCCTTCTCCAGGGGATCTTCCTGACCCAGGGATAGAACCCACGTTTCCTGCATTGCAGGCAGACACTTTAACTCTGAGCCACCAAGGAATAATCACATAGTAGGTACTCCATAAACATTGATTTAATCTTGAGTTTAAAAGACATACAAGACAGACATTTCTGTTTTTGAAATAATTTATTTGGGTAAATTTAGGTTGTTTTGATCACAAGATGGGAATATTCATGGCTAGACCATTAACATAACTTGAAACTAGGTAGAAACTGCTCTTCTATTGGCTTTCTCTCCCTTTTCATTATTTTATTTCTCTCATCTGCAAGTAATTCTATAAATGAAAACTAAGGACAAGTGCCAAGTTAAGTCACTTAAATTTGAGAGGAAAATACATTCCTGCTCAGCATGAACAGAATCAGAATATAAGAAAAACAGAATAGTGTAAAATTGAGGAAATACTTACCTAAAATTAAAAAATAATAATAATAACCTAAGAAAATTGAAATTTGAGGTTTTCAGTTAAAACAAAATGTTTAACTCACAGTTTGGAAGCTTATTCAATTACTATGAGGTACATTAAGTCACTGGATTTTGTAGGACTTCATAGTCACACTAAATGACTAAAATGGATAGAAGTCTTTTAAAAACCATGGGTTCAATAAATGGCAAGTCAAGTAATATACAACCTATTTCCTACAAGCAAGAGGATTAAGAGACAGACGTAGACACAAAGTGTGAGTCACAGATCCATTATAAATTCTCTAACATTTATAAAGATTCTTGGCAAGAAAAATGTTTAGAAAATGATATACCACATTAGGTATTTTTCCATAATTTTCAATTACATGCATGCCAACTTCAATTTCTGTGAAGGTATTTAGAAAATAAATAAGATGTGAGACTTCATTCTGGGAGTGTGGAGCACAGGACAGTGAATGCCACGTGCAGTTTTCTTTGTTGTTTATTCTACTCTTCTGTTTTGTGTTTTTTTTTTTTTTCCTGGCTATGCCGCATGGCTTGTGGGATCTTAGCTCCCTGACCAGTGATTGAACCCAGCTCCATGAGAGTGAAAGTGCTGAATCCTAACTAACTACTGGACAGCCAGGGAATTCCCTGTTGTTATTTACTTTCACAGATACCCTGTGTGCTTGCTTACTTCCGGCTATTTGAGAGTGGAATGGTGTTAATACTAGAGATTCCAAAATTTTACTTATGTGCTGACGTTAAAATATGTTTCCTTCTTCTTTTCTTCTCTGCCTTTTCTCTTTCTTTCCTTCTTTCTTTCTCTCATTTTTCCCTTCTGCCTCTTCCTCCATCTTTGTTTTTTCTCTCAGATTACAAAATTTAAATGCAAGACACAACTGACTCTTTGGTTTGGAAACATCACCAGAACATGAGCAGAAAATTATCCAGGTACATACTATTTCCCATGCCTTAATGAGTTTCTAAATACTGAATATATACTATACTGTTAAACACTATTGTGAGACAAATGTAGAAATGTCTTAGATTCTAAGAGTTGGAAATTAATGAGAATTTGGGCAGATTAGGAAGTAGAAATTGAATTTATTTGACAGGCAATGGCATTATTGAAAATGTTTACCATCACCATTTATGGAGATAGCATATGGTGATAGAAAAGTTTAAATTTAAATTTTTGACCCCTTAGCTCACATATTGTGTCATCTTAGAAAAACTATGATACGTACTGAGGAATAAAATATTGTCTGTCATATTAATAAGCCAACAATGATTTCAGCCACCACCTACAGTGAGCTCGTAAGCCCTGAAGGAACTCAGGAAAAAAAAACAAAGAATACCTGCCATCTAGTAGCTGAGGAAACTCAGGATATAAAAACGGAGGAAACTGGCCCCAGATAGATGATTTCAGTGAGCCCAAAGTCTTGTATCTTCCCATACATAGAAAAGTGCTAAAGTCCTTAACTTGAGACATCTAATTTTCTTTTATTAACAGTAATCTTTTGTTCCTACTAACTGTTCTTTGTTGCAAAATTCCTATATACCATGGTTCCTCCCTAGAATTCTCAGAGCAGTTTTCTCAATGTTGTTTGAGATGCTGTCTCTTAGCCTTGAAGTCCCCAGTATGTCTGCCAAATAAAACACAGCTCTCAACTTCTAGGTTGTGAATATATGTTACTTGATAATACCAAGTTTCTCTAACTCACAGTCTTCTCAACCTCAAAATTGGAGAAGTAATGTAACTAAGTGTTTTTCTTATCAGCATTAAATGATATAACATGTGTGGTATATCAGACACAGACTATATCCAATAAATGCCTGTTAATTACCATCTGCCCAACAACACACTTTTTTTTCTTTTATTTTTTTAATTTTTATTTTTTAGTTTGTTTTGTTTTACAATACTGTATTAGTTTTGCTATACATTGACATGAATCAGCCACGAGTGTACATGAACTCCCAATCTCGACCCCCAACTCCCCCCTCCCGCCCAACACCACTCTCTGGATTATCCCCGTGCCTCAGTCCCAAGCATCCTACATCCTGCATCAAACCTAGACCAGCGATTCATATCACTTATGATATCATACATGTTGCACTGCCATTCTCCCAAATCATCCCTTCCTCTCCCTCTCCCACAGAGTCCAAAAGGCTGTTCTATACATCTGTGTCTCTTTTGCTGTCTCGTGTACAGGTTTATCATTACCATCTTTCTAAATTCCATATATATGTGTAGGTATACTGTATTGGTGTTTTTCTTTCTGGATTACTTCACTCTGTATAATCGGTGCTGGGAAAACTGGTCAACCACTTGTAAAAGAATGAAACTAGATCACTTTCTAACACCATACACAAAAATAAACTCAAAATGGATTAAAGATCTAAACATAAGACAAGAAACTATAAAACTCCTAGAGGAGAACATAGACAAAATACTCTCTGACATAAATCACAGCAGGATCCTCTATGATCCACCTGCCAGAATACTGGAAATAAAAGCAAAAATAAACAAATGGGACCAAATTAAAATTAAAAGCTTCTGCACAACAAAGGAAACTATAAGCAAGGTGAAAAGACAGCCTTCTGAATGGGAGAAAATAATAGCAAATGAAGCAACTGACAAACAACTAATCTCAAAAATATACAAGCAGCTTATGCAGCTCAACTCCAGAAAAATAAATGACCCAATCAAAAAATGGGCCAAAGAACACACTTTCAAAATATGTTTATTTTCCAGAATTCTAGCCATGACCTAGCCCTTTAAAATAGGTGGATATTGGTTATTAATTTTCTCTGTCACATTATCATCTATCCATTCACATACACTGTTGTAAAATCATGGAAAACTTTATAGAACTCATCTTTAAGCAATACATTATAAAAAATTAGCAGTGGGTCATTAAGTCATTTCAGGCTTCCCCAGGGGTTAAGCAGTAGAAAATATGCTTGCAACACAGGAACTGCAGGAGACTCGGGTTTGATCCCTGAGTCAGGGAAGATCTCTTGGAGGAGAGCATGGCACCCACTCCAGTACTCTTGCCTGGAGAATCTCATGGACAGAGGAGCCTGGTGGGCTGTTGTCTATAGGGCCACAAAGAGTCAGACACGACTGAAGCGATTTAGCATGTCTGTATGCATGAAGTCACTTATTAAATTATAAAAAACATTTAAAGATTAGAATAAAATGCAATAAAAGAAAATAATTTGTTGGATAATTAATGTTTCCCCAAACTTTTGTGATGAGAATGAGATATAATTGGAGATTTTCAGCTATAAATGACCTTAACAGTCTCATAAAGGCGTTTTGATAATGTGGTGAGAAAGAGGTGCTTATTTAATGTTTTCAAAAAACAAATGAGCAGATGAAAAAGTACAATGGGTGATAATATTGCTATTGGCACACTGGAAGAAAGTGAGATAATAGTTAAGATATCATTGCAGGTTTAGGGTCATAAAATGAAAAAGCCTTGGATTTAGGTGGTGATATTCAAGGTAAAGGAAGTAGGATAAGTATGACTGGCATTTCCTTGAGTGAAAGAGACAGTGGTTGTGAAACATGATAGCAATTACCTTGATAGAATAGAAAAACTGTGGGTGACCAGTTCAGGCTCAGAGCATTGTTATGTTTCAACGAGTGGGTGAGCAGTCCAGGTTGAGATAGTTCCTCTGGGGTCAGAGAAGAAATGACAGGTATGAGGATTACACTTAGGCAGCTTGATTTTAAGTCAGAAGTTGGACAGGTCCTTATATAAGATATATTATTTTAAGATCGATGCCAAGAGACTGGAGTTTCTGAGGGATATACAGGGAAGACTATAAAATTGATAAATTCTGAAACTAGGGTCCCAGGCTACCCTGAAGAAGGACAACCTTGAGAATCAGCTGCCATCACACCATTTAATAAAAACAAGCAGGCTTATCATTCAATATCATTTATTTCAAAGGTCATCTGTATATCCTGAAAGACTGCACTGTTTCTAAGCTGCTATTGTCAGTTAAAACAGCTTGAAGGAAAGGTGTATTCAAATTGTAGCTTGTACCTAGATAGATTTTCCTCTTTGCTTTATAAGGTGTTGTGAAGTCGCTCAGTCATGTCCAACTCTTTGCGACCCCATAGATTGTAGCCTACCAGGCTCCTCCATCCATGGGATTTTCCAGGCAAGAGTACTGGAGTGGGTTGCAATTTCCTTCTCCAGAGGATCTTCCCAACCCAGGGATCGAACCCGGGTCTCCCACACTGTAGGCAGACGCTTTACTGTCTGAGCCACCAAGGAAGACTTGCTTTATAAACTAAGTACTAGGGTCCCAGGCTACCCTGAAGAAGGACAACCTTGAGAATCAGCTGCCATCACACCATTTAATAAAAACAAGCAGGCTTATCATTCAATATCATTTATTTCAAAGGTCATCTGTATATCCTGAAAGACTGCACTGTTTCTAAGCTGCTATTGTCAGTTAAAACAGCTTGAAGGAAAGGTGTATTCAAATTGTAGCTTGTACCTAAGATAGATTTTCCTCTTTGCTTTATAAGGTGTTGTGAAGTCGCTCAGTCATGTCCAACTCTTTGCGACCCCATAGATTGTAGCCTACCAGGCTCCTCCATCCATGGGATTTTCCAGGCAAGAGTACTGGAGTGGGTTGCAATTTCCTTCTCCAGAGGATCTTCCCAACCCAGGGATCGAACCCGGGTCTCCCACACTGTAGGCAGACGCTTTACTGTCTGAGCCACCAAGGAAGACTTGCTTTATAAACTAAGTCTTTATAAATGTCTGTTCTTATTCAGCATTTATTTGCTAATGCACCTTATGTCTTAAGAAGTAAATTCCTACATGTTTACCTTGGTTTAAGTTTTCATAGAGAGTCTGCACCAAGCATAGTCTGCAGAGTGCTGCTTAATTATTTTCCAATTTTTAAAAAGTCACTTCATAATATTTTATCTTTCAGAAAAAAAATCAGCCTTATGTTCATCACACCTCTTGGATAGTGGACCAAACTCACTGATCCAAATTCTGATGAAAAAATATCACTGTTCTGAAATAGTTAAGATTTATTTTGCACACAGTGTACCTTTAAAAATATGCCAGCATTGCACATAGCAGGACTGATACTTTTTCTCCTTTTCTTTGCTGCTAGGCTGACATGGTTAATAACTGTCAAGAAGCCAAAGATAAACAGACCTGAAGGGAGGCGAAGTTCTTTCAGGCAAACTCTGTTATGCCCAAATGTTACATAAGAACAGGAGCCCACACCCTAGCTTACCTGTCTCTTTAGATACTGGGGAGAGTAGAGGAACCTGAGAAAACAGATCTGTTCTCTTTTCCTGATCACTGCCACTCTCAGGGTTGAGACTCAGCTCCCATTTGTGCCTTTTCTAAGTCACAGTTCACAGACAGTATGGCATCCTTGTCACCAACCGAAGTACAAGAAAATGACAGGCTATATTTTGACTAGAAAACTTTGTTGCAAAACTAGTCTTTTATTTTCCCATAGAATATACTCAATTACTGTATGGGAAATTTGTACGGATTTTTAAAAACATTTTTAAGTGATAATATCTAGAATGTTGAAAGGAAGGAAAGTAGATGTGACTCAAATATTCCAGGTAATCACAACACTGTAAGTCAACTATATTTCAATAAAAAACAAAACAAACAGAAAAAAAAAAATTTCAGGTAAAACAGAAAATGTACCAACTTCCTAGGAGATAGTATATCAATGTATATTAACAATCTTAATAGTAATCATTTATCTTAAATTATTTTTTTAACCTTAACCTTGTTATATAATTATATACTACAGAAATTACTTCAAGGAAATAAGAGAGCATATACCAATTTAACGTGTATGTCTATCCATTGCACTATTATTAAAAATAGCCAGTGATTAAGTGGTTTTTTCAGAGTACTGAATGAATCTCTGGCAGATAAAATTAGAGCAATTTACAAAGGAAGTTCTGACTTCCCCACAGCCCCCACAGCTATTATTCCATGATCTATGTGGACCATGGCTGCTCAGTGAGTGACCCCCTTGAAGAACTCTCACCTTGCAAACACATGCATTTCTTTCACACAGATCATTTGCCTGCAAGGAAGATCTTTCTTTTCTTTCATTAAAATCCCAGTCTCATAAGATCAGCAACTTCACATGAAAAAGTATAAAGAAAAAAATAAAGACAACACTTACATGGCTTAAAAGGGCAAATAGAAAAGCTAAAAAAAAGAATAAGTATTTTTGAAGAAATGTTTTTAGATATTGAATGAGATAATCTCTTTCACTAGACAACAGAAATACACATAGCCAGGAAAATAGGGGGCTGAAATTAACTGTTTAATGATGTATTAATATGATTAAAAGGCCTTTATATGATTCTATGTTAAAAACATACATTGACTTTGGAAACATACATTCCTGCAGCACTTTTTGAAACATTCATTATGTTTTCTTATATATAACTCTGCCATTCCATAAAAATAAGCCAGCTCCTTCAGACAGATACCATATCTAATAGATCTCTGAGTTCTCAGAAAATATACAAATGAGTAAGATTATGAGAAACATCATTGCTTTGAGCCTTCTATCCTTTTGTGGTTGTGGGCTACCCCTTGATTAACCAACTACGCTAGGCACACAGGAAGGATCTCCACAGAGATCCTGGTTTATTCATTTCCAATCTCATGATTGTCTTTTGACAATTTTGCTGAAGAGTTTATTGATTTGCTCTTTGGTTCTTTATTTTTTGGAAAAAGAAATGGCAACCCACTCCAGTATTCTTGCCTAGAAAATGCCATGGACAGAGCAGCCTGGCAGGCTACAGTCCATGTGGTCGCAAAGAGTCGGAAATGACTGAGCAACTACACTTCACACTTCATCCTTTTGACAAACAGACTTTTACCTAAAGACTGTTAACTTCCTCCATGTATTCAGGAATTTATTCATAGAAATGTTAATTTGGGGGGAAACACAAAACTAAAAGATCATTTAATACAAAATATATCTAATTTAGCAGTTGAAGAAACAGAGAACTTGGGAGATTGAAAGATTTGCCTAAAGTTGTTGCTAAATTAAACGGGTTTGCTCATCTGACTTGCAGCAAAGCTAGTCTCCTGACACTTGGCTGTGATAAGGAAAGTGCAATCTTTATTTGCAGTGCACCAAGCAAGAAGAATGGGTAACTTGTGCTTAAAAGACCCAAACTCTTCAATGGCTTTTAGGCAAAGTTTTAAAGACAGTGTTAGGAGGGTCATAGTGTGCCTGTTTAGCTCATGGATCTTTTTCTGATTAGTTGGTAGTGAGCTAATTGGGTAATATTTAGGGTATTTCAATCATCAACTTTCTGATTTCAACCAGTCTGGGTTTGAATGCTTGTGGTCGTCATGTAGTCAGTATCCTCTACTGGGTAAGGATCTTAGTTTCTGCAGAACAACTCAAATATGTACATTGGATTCTTATCTACAACTTTCAGAAGGAACTGTTATTCTTTAATCCTTTAACTCTTTAGTTCTAAACATTAACTGCCTCAATCTGCTCTTTAGAACTTGAAAAAGGCCTGGGAGATGAAAACCTTTTTTCTACAAATGAGAAACAGGGGACATAAAGGGGTATTTGTAACTTATAGGGGCCCCACAAGCTCCCACTTCCTTCTTCCCACCCTCTTCCCCTTTCCTTGGATACTCCTCAATCCTGAGGACAACAGGGGTGGAACAAGAAAAGAATACAATTTTAGATATAGAGAGTAATCCTAAATTTTGCAAGGGAATTCAGTTTTAGGAGAACCTGGTTTCAAAGTTGTACAATTAGTGTTATTCAATTAGTAAAGAACAAGACTTTCTATCTCCCTATGTAATGCTCATTAACTCAAGTAATGATTCTTTCATTTGTCTCTATAGATTCCTGTTTTGTGAGACAGAACTGCCAAATGGTAAATAATACACAATGAAGACTTAACAGCATTTAATGTGAAAAAGTTTTAGAATTTAGTCATCAATTTATACTTTGGTAGCTTTGTAGTTTGTATTGCTGCTGTCACAAGAGCAAGACTGCTAAAACCAAGCGAAAACCAAAAACAAACCAACAACTAATTAAATCTTACAATAAGTTAATAACATTCTGAAATCCAGATAATGATAAAAGTGAAATATATCATATTTTACTTGAGTAAGTTCTGTGTTCAATTCTAGTCAGCACATTAAGAGTGTCTTTGGCAAACTAGAACGATTCCCATAAATATCAGCTCAAAGAATTTGAATGAATGAATGCTTTTGTTTTTTAAAAATAGGCAACTACAGCCAAACTGAAAAATATTCCAGTACCATAAGCCCCCCAAAATGGGCATTTACAAGATAAACAAGTGAATGAGCATGAAATAGAATGGCTTAAAATAAAATTTTATTTTTTTCTGTTCTCTAGGCATTAATTCTAAAAAGACTGGTTCAGACCCAAATGACTACTAGCTTGCCTATACAAAAAGATTAGGGAGAGACTCAGATTGGTGTCAGAGTTAAATTGACACTGCAGTTTATCAACAGCAGTTATGCTTTTGTGTAAATTTAAATTAGATGGTATCTGCTTATATTATTAATCAAACGGAAATATTCAACTGACATCTTCCCTCATAATTAAATCTTTATTTTGCATAATACGTCATTTGTACTTCATCTGCAGCTGCAATCTCCCTGATATAAAAGAAATGTCAACTTCAAAGTTGCCACCTCTTACAAATTATAAATTCAGTTTGTGGATTAATGTTATAAGTGGTCTACTCTTATGCTAATTAAATGTGAATGAACCTTGATTTAGAGGCAATCAAGCAGAAATCATTTCCCCAATGATGTGTAAGAGGAGATTACCTGAACACTTCAGTCCTGTGCATTTCAATACATATATTGAAATCAGCTAATGCATTTAAAAGGATTGATATATAAATACAAATTTCAGAACAAAAACACCATTGTTACTGTTCTTTTTCGAACTGTATGTTAATAAATCTGATAAAATGCATTAAAATCTGCATCTTTCATATGAGGGAAAATTCACTTCTTCCTTTTAGTTATTAAAATTTATTAACATAAAGTTTATACTTTTGAATTGGAGAAATAAGCCCCTAACCTTCTCTCACATAAATAAGAGCTTTATATTCTGGATAAATACAAAAAACAGATTTACTTGAGAGCTTTAGAAGCCGAACAAAACGTAATTTCCAAGAAATAAGTTAAAACATTGAGAAAGTGACCAGCACATAGTTGATCCCCATTTTATTGATGCTTTATCCTTAGGGTAGATGCAGTTTTGGAGAAGATAGCTAAAAAGATTCTTGATCAGAGGAACTAGGAGAAGCTCTGAGGTAACAAGTGCTGCTGAAGAGTAGAGGGCAAAAAGGAGCAAGTTGGAGGGAGGGAAATATTAAAGATTAATTTATACACAAACTCAGCTCAAGTTTCTAGTTGATTACTGAATCACCCATGTAGGGAGTGGGGCTGGTGAACAGAATTAAAGCAAATTACAAATAAAAATTACCAAACAAGGAAAATGTGAGTCACTAAGCAATGCAGGTGTGAAGGACTGCAATTTGGGTCTTAACAAGTAAACTGCCTGCTAAAATTATATCTATATCTATATCTATATCTATCAATATATAAAATCTTTAGGAAAATGAAACAAAATAAAATCAGGAGTCTTATACAGCATAACAGTCACAATGTCCAGGACACAATCCAAAATATCTAGACATATGAAGGTCAAGAATGTGGCTCAATCTAACATAAAAGATCATCAATAGATGACAAGCAGATGGCCCCAAAATTAGAATTATCAGATGGGGATGGTTAGTTCAGTTCAGTCGCTTAGTCGTGTCCGACTCTTTGTGACCCCATGAATCGCAGCACGCCAGGCTTCCCTGTCCATCACCAACTCCCAGAGTTCACTCAGACTCACGTCCATTGAGTCCATGATGCCATCCAGCCATCTCATCCTCGGTCGTCCCCTTCTCCTCCTGCCCCCAATCCCTCCCAGCATCAGGGTCTTTTCCAATGAGTCAACTCTTCGCATAAGTTGCCCAAAGTACTGGAGCTTCAGTTTTAGCATCATTCCTTCCAAAGAAATCCCAGGGTTGATCTCCCTCAGAATGGACTGGTTGGATCTCCTTGCAGTCCAAGGGACTCTCAAGAGTCTTCTCCAACACCACAGTTCAAAAGCATCAATTCTTCTGCACTCAGCCTTCTTCGCAGTCCAACTCTCACATCCATACATGACCACAGGAAAAACCATAGCCTTGACTAGACGGACCTTAGTTGGCAAAGTAATGTCTCTGCTTTTGAATATACTATCTAGGTTGGTCATAACTTTTCTTCCAAGGAGTAAGCGCCTTTTAATTTCATGGCTGCAGTCACCATCTGCAGTGATTTTGGAGCCCAAAAAAACAAAGTCTGACACTGTTTCTACTGTTTCCCCATCTATTTCCCATGAAGTGATGGGGCCAGATGCCATGATCTTCGTTTTCTGAATGTTGAGCTTTAAGCCAACTTTTTCACTCTCCTCTTTCACTTTCAACAAGAGGCTTTTTAGCTCCTCCTCACTTTCTGCCATAAGGGTGGTGTCATCTGCATATCTGAGGTTATTGATATTTCTCCCAGCAATCTTGATTCCAGCTTGTGTTTCTTCCAGTCCAGCATTTCTCATGATGTACTCTGCATATAAGTTAAATAAGCAGGGTGACAATATACAGCCTTGACGTACTCCTTTTCCTATTTGGAACCAGTCTGTTGTTCCATGTCCAGTTCTAACTGTTGCTTCCTGACCTGCATACAGATTTCTCAAGAGGCAGGTCAGGTGGTCTGGTATTCCCATCTCTTTCAGAATTTTCCACAGTTTATTGTGATCCACACAGTCAAAGGCTTTGGCATAGTCAATAAAGCAGAAATAGATGTTTTTCTGGAACTCTCTTGCTTTTTCCATGATCCAGCGGATGATCCAGGGCATGGTTAAGCAGCTACTATATTTTGTAAGGTGAATGAATATGCCTTCATAATGAATGAAAATAGGAAATCTCAACAAAGATAGAGACAATACAAAAAGAAATAAAAGGAAATGTTAGAATTGAAGTAAGCATCTGAAATAAAATCACTAGGTGAGCATAACAGTAGAAAAAAATGGCAGAGAAAACCAGTGCACTTGAAGACCTGTCAACAGATTTAACGAAGTCAGAAAATAATGAGAGGAAAAGAAGATTTTAAAAAATGGATTGAGCCTGAAGTCAGGAACTTGGGGGTAATTTCTAGCTTTAGATACCACGTAAAGGATATAGAAGAAGGTCAATGTAAACTGAAAGTAAATAGAAAAAGGACATCGTAATGCCAAAAGAAAAATTAACAAAGTAGAAAAGATGTGAACAATATAGAAAATAAATATGCCAAATCTTGTTCATTGAAAAATACTTAGATTAAAATATTCAACTAATAATAGAGAAGTTACAAATTACCAGTATCAGAAATATCTTTCAGATGTTAAAAGAATAATGAAATTACATAACAAACAACTTTTGAACTATGAAAGCTCATTCTAGGAAAAAATACATAACCTGGATGGTCCTATATTAATTATATACATTGAACTTTTTATTAGTTAAATGCCTTAGAAGAAAAATTACAGGTTCAGATGGCTTCTTCAGTAAATTCTGCCAAACAATTAAGAAAGAAAGAAATCAATTATACATAAACTCTTGCATAAAATAAAGAATACTTAACTCATCTTATGACTTTGATACTATTTAACAAAAAGAAAGACATGAAAACAACATTAACACACACAAAGAAACTAATAGGACATGAAAGTGAAAGTGAAGTCGCTCAGTCATGTCCAACTCTTTGTGACCCCATGGACTGTAGCCTATCAGGCTCCTCTGTCCATGGGATTTTCCAGGTAATAGTACTGGAGTGGATTACCATTTCCTTCTCCAGGGGATCTTCCCAACCCAGGGCTCAAATCCGGGTTTCCCGCATTGTAGATAGAGGCTTTACCGTCTGAGCCACGAGGGAAGTCGAAATTGAACATTATGATGGAAATTTTCAGCAAACTATTAATAGAAGAAAACATACACAATCTGAGAAATAGCATTATAAAAGAATATCTCTACTTCCTGGTGGCTCAGAGGGTAAAACGTCTGCCTACATTGTGGGAGATCTGGGTTCAATCCCTGGGTGAGGAAGACCTCCTGGAGAAGGAAATGGCAATACACTCCAATATTGTTGCCTGGAAAATCCCATGGACGGAGGAGCATGGTAGGCTATAGTCCATGAGGTCGCAAAGAGTCGGATATGACTGAGCTACTTCAGTTTCACTTTCACTACTTCTAAAATTATATTTAATAATGAAATATTAAAGACTTTTATTTAGAGGTCAGAAACAAGGCATGGTGTCTATTCTTGAAATTCTGTTAGTTATTATATTAAAAATTCTAGCCACTGTAATGAAGCAAGGGAAAAAAATCACAAAAAACGAAAGATGGTAAATTTATTTTTTCAGATTACATGATTATTAATAGAGAAAATCCTCAGAAATCTCCAAAACAACTTTGATTTTTAGTAAATTTAGCAAAGTCAGTGGCTACAAGGTTAATATAAAAAAATTTTTATATCCTAGTAGCAGAAAAGCATTCAAAAATTGTTCAGCTACCAGAACTCAAAAATAATATAGATGAATAAATTAAACAAAAAATATGCAAGAAATCCACACTGAAATCTAAATAAAATTGCTGAAAGATTAAAGAAAAACTAAATAAAGACATACGTCATGTTTACAGGTTGGAAAATGAAATACGCAGGATGTCAGTTTCCTCAAATTGATCTATAAATTTATTACAAACAAAACAATTCTGGTAGATATTTTTTAGATTTGAGAAGTGATTCTAAAATTTTATGAAAATATAACTTATAAAGGACAGGTAAAGTGATTTTTCAAAAGCAAAATTTGAACTGTAACATTACTGGTTCTAATAATTACAGTAAGGCAATAGTAATAAACACAATGTATTAAAAAACAAATACTCCAACCTTTATGAGATAGATTAACAAATACAAATTGTATATGTTAATGTATACAATGTGATAATTTAACATACCATAAACGCATTAGCACAATCAAGTTATTAACAAATCTATCACCTTACAGTTACCATTTGTGTGTGTATTAGAAAGAACAATTAATTAACAGGATACAGGATGCTTGGGGCTGGTGCACTGGGATGACCCAGAGAGATAGTATGGGGAGGGAAGAGGGAGGGGGGTTCAGGATTGGGAACACGTATATACCCGTGGTGGATTCATGCTGATGTATGGCAAAACCAATACAGTATTATAAAGTAAAATAAAGTAAAATTAAAAAAAAAATAAAAAAAGAAAAAGAAACCTGAGAATGTTAAAGAAATATCTAAATAAATGAATAAAAATTAAAAAAAAAAAGAACAATTAAGATCTTTTAGAGTACTGCTATACTCTTTTAGAGTACTGCTATACAGTAATCTGGAGGATATATTGTTAATTAGAAAAGTAACAAAAAAGAAGCAATATGTAGAACCATATTTAGGATATTTTCTTTTGGTAAGCAAGTGAGGACATGGACTGATGGGTGGGTTTACATGCATATATTTGCTTATGCTAAAAACAAACTGAACTAGAAAAATAAACTGAAAATGAATTAACAGGTTAACCAATTGGGGGAGAGAAGGAAAAGAATGGGGAAGAAATATCTAAATAAATGAATAAAAATTAAAAAAAAAAAGAACAATTAAGATCTTTTAGAGTACTGCTATACTCTTTTAGAGTACTGCTATACAGTAATCTGGAGGATATATTGTTAATTAGAAAAGTAACAAAAAAGAAGCAATATGTAGAACCATATTTAGGATATTTTCTTTTGGTAAGCAAGTGAGGACATGGACTGATGGGTGGGTTTACATGCATATATTTGCTTATGCTAAAAACAAACTGAACTAGAAAAATAAACTGAAAATGAATTAACAGGTTAACCAATTGGGGGAGAGAAGGAAAAGAATGGGGAAGACAGAAGCTGGAAGTTAGGATTTCTCACTTGACTGTGGGGCCAGCTGATCTACAATATGCATCTTTGTTGCTTTGAAGAGAGAGAAAAATGTCTGTGGGCCACAATGAAAGATCCCGCATGCTTCAACTAAGACTCCAGGCAGCAAAATGAATTTGAGATGTTTAAAACTGCATTAGAAGGACAAAAAGAAGAAAGTTGTGGGCTCTAGATCAGGGTAGGAAACTTTCTCTGTAGGGGCCAGAGAGTAAATATTTTAGGTTATGCAGGTAATATAAGTTCTTTTCTTTCCTTGTCCCCCTCTTTTTCTCTCCCTTTCTCCCTCCTCTTTCCTCTCCTTCCTCACCTAGTCCCTCTCCTCCTCCTTCCTCTCTCCTTTCTGCTGTCCCTCCCCCCTTCTCTCTCCACTTTATTTCTAAAACTCTTTAAAAGTGTTCACAATATTTTATTTAATGAGTCATGCAAAGACAGGCTACAGCCTGATTGACCAATGGCTCACAATTTACTGGCACTTGCTTTAGATCAAAGTTGTCTAATCAAAAGTTCTGTGAAAATAAAAGTTTTGTTTTTTTTTTTCCTGTACTATCCTTTACGGTAGCCATAGGGGCATGTGGCTATAGATCACTTGAAACGTGATGAGTACAAGAAGGCACTGAATCTGCACATTATTTAATTTTAATTAATTTATTTAGCCACATATGGCTAGCAATGACTGAAATGAACAGCATAGGAAACCCAATTTTTATCCAAAATAATGTTTCCATCTTAATTTTACAACTACTTGTAGCCTGGAGGTTACACCAGTAAGTTGTTTCTCAACTAGCTGATTACTACTGACTAAATTAGATCTCCAAATACTACGTGTACGTGTCATTCTGAAGGGCACTATATGTGTGTGTGTGTGATAACTGCTCAGTTGTGTCTGACTCTTTGTGATTACATGGACTGTAGCCCACCAGGTTCCTCTGTCCATGGAATTCTCCAGGCAAGAATACAGGTTGTGATTCCCTTCTCCAGAGGATCTTCCCAACCCAGGGAACAAACTCAGGTCTCCTGCATTGCAGGCAGATTCTTTACCACCTGATCACCAGGCAAATTCCTCATATTGAGTGTTATATATAATACTCAATAGGTTTTCTTAAGATTTCCACTTTTGGTATATTTATTTTGATTGTATGGCTATCTGTGTAATAGTTGGCTCTCCCTCTATGTTGTACAATCTTTGCAAGAATGCTGACATCTGTTTTGATCACTGCTCTAGCCCCTAAGTCTAGCATAGGACATGGTACAATGTAGGTAGGCATGTAAGAAGTATTTGTTGAATGACTGGGAGGTCCATGGTAAAGAGTTCCTATGGTCAAACAGTTTGGGAAACACTGAATAAAACTGTTTTTCACAGTGACTTTTATATATTAATATGGACAATCTGAATTTTCAAAACAGTTTGTTAATCAAATCACTCCACAAATACTAAGAAACTTTCCATTTTGTGTTTGCTTCCAAAATACTTATTAACATGTTGCTGAACACTAATTCTTAATAAATGGCAACTTGAGAAATGCTGTTCTTGGTTTTATACTAGAGGAACAAAAGTAATTCTTACAACTCATACATGTTCTAGCCCAATTCTAGACTTGAAATCAAACCTTTATTATGGTAAATAGTGTTTGTGTTTATGTTTAATAGACTCAAAGTTAAAAAATATTACAAGAAGAAGTCTCATATGGTTTAAAAAATGGTTCAGCCAGATGCAAAATTACAATCATTTGCAAGCATTGATTTAGGAAATCCCATGGATATGGCTCTGGCAGGGGTTGTCTGCTGATTTTAAAAAATTCATTATTTAATATATTTACCAGAATACTCACCCCACAGGCAAGATTAATTGCAAAAACATTAGGAGAATAGTAAAGATAGACTTTACTTTCCAATTTTTGCTTGGAGAAATCTTTCTCTGCAGAAATTAAGAACCATTTCTAATGCTTATCACTTTCCACATTTCATCTGCCCCCTTTCTTATGCTTCATAGCCTGACCAGGTCAGATGCCAGCATGCTCATTTACATGAAGTAGAAATCTACAAGGTATAAAGATTAAAAAGGGTCACAAAGTCTGTATCATATTTTTTTTCCATTGAAACATGATGTCTATACTACTATCCTGTGAATCTGAGCAGGCCCCGTGACTGCTTTGAGTACCAGAATATAGTAGAAGTGATGCTAATAATTTTGCTCTCAGGCCAGAAGATACTTCCTATCTCTTGGGACACTTCTTATAGGAGTCCTGAGCAGCCAATTAAGAAATTCAAATATCCTGAGACCATTATATTGTAGAATTCATGTGTCCATATGTGACCATGTGACATTTGGTCAGTAGTTTCAGCTGGACCCAGCCTCCCAGCATTTACTGCAAGACACCTCCTTCTCTAAGAGATCATTTCAAAGACACCAAAGAGAAGCCTTCTTCAGCCTTTCATGGCTGCACATTTACAGCTGAATACCATCAAGTGATCCCTGCTGATGTCCAATGGAAGAGAACAAACTCTTACCCAAATTCCTGACCCAGGTAACCACAATGCATAATGCAATTCTGTTGTTTTATTCTAGTAACTTAGGAGCTGATGCTACAATGATGCATAATTAGATGGAGTAAAATAATTCTGAGTAAAATGATACTAAAGAGGCTACCTTAAGTCACTTCAGTCGTGTCCGACTCTGTGTGACCCCATAGACAGCAGCCCACCAGGCTCCTCCGTCCCTGGGATTCTCCAGGCAAGAACACTGGAGTGGGTTGCCATTTCCTTCTCCAATGCATGAAAATGATAAGTGAAAGTGAAGTCACTCAGTTGTGTCCGACTCTTAGCGACCCCATGGACTGCAGCCTACCAGGCTCCTCCGTCCATGGGATTTTCCAGGCAAGACTACTGGAGTAGGGTGCCACTGCCTTCTCTGAACTAAAGAGGCGAGAAAGGAACTATTTTCCTAGTAGTCCTGACAATAGAGGAATTTAAGAGGGAGCACTTTGTTTAGAATGTGACCTGGAACATATGTAAAACCTAAAGAAAATATTCACTGTACTTTTCCCCCATTCTTTGCTTTTTGAACTTAAATTTCTCTTCTATTTAGAAATAATTTGAAAAGCGTTCTGAGCCTCAGTTTCTCATTCATAAAAATGGAGATTAGCTTCCAATTAAAATAAATAAATTTAAATTAAAAAATGGAGATTATAATATCTGATCATCTCACAGAGATACAAGATGATAAAATAATTACAAAGCAAGCAGAATGAGAAGATGAATTTTAACTGAGTGCATAGTGCATAGCAAGCATGTACCAATTTTTTCTTCTTCCCCTTTGCTGACTGGTGACAAGAGGAAAGACTCAGCATCAGGAGAGTGAGTAAAATTTACTGCAAGATATTAGTTGAATCACTATCATTGCTGAGAATTCCACTGAAATTTGACAGTTGTTACATATCTACTGATCTGTGTTATTTATATTGAGATTCAAATATGTCAATTGTTATTAACAAAGTTTATGAAGTTAAAACTGCTAGGAAATATGAAATACTCATGTTGGTCACTAATGATGATGATGTTTGTCAATGTGTGTGTGTGCTCAGTCACTCAGTCACGTCTGATTCTTTGTGACTCAACAAACTACAGCTTTCAAGTCTCCTCTGTCTATGGAGCTTTCGAGGCAAGAATACTGGGCAGGTTGCCACTTCCTTCTCCAGGGGATCTTCCTGACCCAGGGAGCAAACCCACATCTCTTGTGTCTCCAGCTCTGGCAAATGGATTCCTTACCACTTGTGCCATCTGTGAAGTCCTGATGATGACAGTTTACTATTTTCCTGGACTGAAAATCTCTAGATCCGTGTCTTATCTCAAGTCCTTGTACTATGTGGTGAGCACAATGGAGACATCTACAGAAAAGATGCTTTGAATCCCATTTCCCTTAGTCACTTAGGAAGCCAGTTTCTGGGGTCACAATAAGATTCAGGTTCACTAAATGCCTATCCTCAAAGAACAAGATGAAGTGGCACAACTTCCTAGAGTCTTTTTGCACTTCTGAGTGGCATTTACTCCATGGATTATGGTCATTTGTAGGTACCACTGAGAACCTTGTTGTTTTCATACCTACAGCTTTGTATGGGTCAGTGGTTTGTTAATTCTGCTTAGCAGGGTTATTTTCTATAACAGAGTTTAGTAGTATGTGTGGCTGAGCAAGAAGCTTGGTAGTACAAAGATCAGGTCTGAAACTGGGAACCTAGGCTCCAGTTCTCAATCACATTTTTGCTATATGACCTTGAGGAAATCACTAACTCCTTGAGCTTCAACTTCCTCATTCATGGTAAAGGGATAATAAGCCCTGATTCTCTGACCTATTATGAAGTAAAATGACATAAGGCATATGACATTACTAGGACAATTATATAGAGATCTGCAAAAGAAAAGCACTTTATTCACACTACTACTGAGTACTTACTATTTTTGAGTCAAATTGTTTTTTGCAGTTGAGCTGAGCCCAGTGATCACAGAAAGACAGAGACATTTATATGTGAACCTTTCTAGATTGATGTCATCCCATTTAATTATTTTTGCTGTTGTTTCCCTTGCTTGAGGAGATATATCCAAAAACTTTTTCCCAAGACTAGTATCAAGGAACTTTCCACTAAGAACACAGAAGCTCCATCAGTGAAAACTCCAAAATATGAGCCTCAGTCATGCTCCTTTATTTCTCTCAAATGATTAAATATACAGTATATAAGAATGTGGAATCTACAATACATCTTTGCTTTGTCACTTCCCAGAAATTTGACCTTGGTCAAGTGATTTAACTGCTTTGGGCCTCCTTTTCCTTATCTGTCCAATGGATATTTCTGCAAAAAAAATATTTCTTGAAGACTTTCACATTCAGGTGCATTTTCCAGAGCTGGAAGATGGAAGGGCACGAAGGCAAGGTGGGAGGAAAGGGAGAGAATAGCTGAACACATGAAGGAATTAATGATGTAAATTTTTAATAGTGAAAGATCCAGGGTAAAGAATATATGAGGGATAATCCTTTGCAGAATGCTTATTCTTGTAATATCTCTGTCATATTGAGATTGCTTCCAAATAAAAATTGTTTTTAAAAGAAAAAAGAAATAATACCAGTAAATTCCTAAGTTATATGTTGGAAGAGTTTGAGATTGCATCCAGCAGCATTTTGGGCATCTGGAAACAACTTCTATGTTGCTTCCTGATCATTCATTAGGACCCAGAAAAACACAGTGGACTTGAAAAAATTTTCATTTAAAATGTTTTAAATCATTTCTCTTATAAAGTTTGTGTGGCTATCAGAGCTTCTGACAGAGTAGGCACTCCACAAATGTTTGTGTTTTGCTTTTCCCCAAACAGGTATACATGATTGACAGACATCATTTGCTTAATGGGATCAGTTGTTGTATCTGCATGAATAGTCTTTACTGTGGTGTTTCTCATAACCTGACTGCTGGAAAATATGCATCAAGATGAGGAGGCAGCATAACATAGTAGCCGAGAGCATAGACTATTGAACAAAACTGCCTGGGTTCAAATCCCAGCCCTTCCACTTATTAGCACTATGTCCTTGGGTAAACAACTTGCCTTCATTCCTCTCATAAAATGCAGGCAAAAAAATGACACTGTTTTGTGACTCATCAGAAGTTTTGTTGTTCAGTTGCTAAGTCTTGTCTGACTATTTCCCATGGACTGCAGCACACCCGTCTTCTCTGTATTCATTATCTCCTGGAGTCTGATCAGACTCATGTCCATTGAGCCAGTGATGCCATCCAACCATCTCATCTCTGTTGCCCTCTTCTACTCCTGCCCTCAATCTTTCCCAGTATCAGGGTCTTTTCCAATGAGTTGGTACTTCACATCAGATGGTCAAAGTACTGGAGCTTCAGCTTTGGTATCGGTTCTTCCAATGAATATCCGGGCTTGATTTCCTATAGGATTGACTAGTTTGATCTCCTTGCTGTCCAAGGGACTCTCAAGAGTTTTCTCCAGCATCACAGTTTGGAGGCATCAATTCTTTGGTGCTCTGCCTTCTTTATGAGAAGCTAACACTTATAAACTGTTTATAATAGCATGTGGTATGTAATAAACACTATGTAAGTATTTGTTAGAAAAGTAAAAATTGTCTCTGAGAAGGAAGGCTTGAGACAATAGAGATTTCTGGGCCCCTCGTATGACTGGATGAATCAGAATCTTTTGAGCCAGTGGCATTTTAACAAGTGCTCTAGATAATTCTTAGTGACATTAAAGTTTGAAATCCAGTGCTTTGGTTATTAGGAGCTTTGATGAAGTGATTCCACAGAGGCAGCTAATATAGTAAATTAAACATTACTTTTTCTGTCAGTATCTTAGGTCTGAAAAATCCCCAAATCCTTGTGGAAGATTTATCCCCAAATCAAATTAAATGAACCAATAAGATACGCTTCTGGAACGATTAGCATCTCAAATTATAGTTGAGTTGGTGGGCTTCCTTGGTTTGTTTTTCCCAGGTGCCTTCTCGTCCTTGATCAATTTCCCAGGATAAATGTTGCCTACTGCCCAGTTCTGACCAACCTAGATAGTATATTCAAAAGCAGAGACATTACTTTGCCGACTAAGGTCCGTCTAGTCAAGGCTATGGTTTTTCCTGTGGTCATGTATGGATGTGAGAGTTGGACTGTGAAGAAGGCTGAGTGCAGAAGAATTGATGTTTTTGAACTGTGGTGTTGGAGAAGACTCTTGAGAGTCCCTTGGATTGCAAGGAGATCCAACCAGTCCATTCTGAAGGAGATCAACTCTGGGATTTCTTTAGAAGGAATGATGCTAAAACTGAAGCTCTAGTACTTTGGCCACCTTATGCGAAGAGTTGACTCATTGGAAAAGACTCTGATGCTGGGAGGGATTGGGGGCAGGAGGAGAAGGGGACGACCGAGGATGAGATGGCTGGATGGCATCACGGACTCAAAGGATGTGAGAGTTGGACTGTGAAGAAGGCTGAGTGCAGAAGAATTGATGTTTTTGAACTGTGGTGTTGGAGAAGACTCTTGAGAGTCCCTTGGATTGCAAGGAGATCCAACCAGTCCATTCTGAAGGAGATCAACTCTGGGATTTCTTTAGAAGGAATGATGCTAAAACTGAAGCTCTAGTACTTTGGCCACCTTATGCGAAGAGTTGACTCATTGGAAAAGACTCTGATGCTGGGAGGGATTGGGGGCAGGAGGAGAAGGGGACGACCGAGGATGAGATGGCTGGATGGCATCACGGACTCAATGGATGTGAGTCTGAGTGAACTCCGGGAGTTTGTGATGGACAGGGAGGCCTGGCATGCTGCGATTCATGGGGTCGCAAAGAGTCGGACACGACTGAGCGACTGAACTGAACTGAACTGAACTGCCCTATCTCTGCTTGTCTGAGGTATGGATATAAATGAGGCCCCTGGGAGTTTGGGATACACTGGAATACAGCGCTTTACCCTGAATTAGTCAGTCCAGTCTCTATGCCTAGTGGAGAAAAGCTCCAATAGGAAATGCCAATTAAGCATGCTGATTTTAGCAACATGTTTTTTTCCAGAAGGGAATTTAGAGTTATTGCAGAAAAGTTGTTAGTTTCCACATTAATTTTGTCATTGGACTAAATGTCTACAGTTAGACTGAATACCTTCATGATGCATGAAAGTCATATTCGTGGTCACATTATGAGACCATAATGTGGGGAGAGTTTTTCCTGTTAAGGGGGCTTCCCTGGTGGCTCAGACAGTAAAGAATCTGTCTGCATTGAAGGGGATCTGGGGTTGATCCCTGGGTTAGGAAGGTCCCAGAGAGAAGGGAATAGCTATCCACTTTAGTATTTTTGCCTGAAGAATTCCATGGACAGAGGAATCCTCCATGGGATCACAAAAAAGTTGTACAGGACTGAGTGACTAACACTTTCACTTCCTGTTAAAAGTAACAAAACCCACAGAGACCTAGGCACTTGATTCAGAGCATGAATATTTGAGCAGAGAGGAGGTACAGAGCCACGCCGCCAGCTTGTGCTGCCCCTAAGAAGCAGTGACTTTGTGACTTTAAGGCCTCAAAGGGACCCAACAGAGGTGTTCACTATTTTTATAGATGAAGTTCATAACTGACAAAAATTGACAAAAACTGACAACAATTGACTGAAAAAACTGACACAAAATTAAAAAAAATTATTTTAACCACTAACCTGGCCTTAATCATAATCATCAAATAATAATTATTATCACCTGAACTGTTTTACCTCCTGTCCCCTTATGTTGAAGCCCTAGCTCCTGGTACCTCAGAATGTGACTGTATTTGGTAACAGAATCTTTAAAGAAGTAAATGAAGTCATTAGAGTAGATCTCAAGCCAGTATGACTGTGTGTCCTTATAACAGAGGGGACATTTGCATACGTATAGGACAGAAGGCAGAACACGTGAAGACACCGGGAGAATGTGACCATCTACAAGCCAAGCAGAGAGGCCTGAGAAGATACCAACCCCGCCAACACTTTGATCTTAGACAACTAGCCTTCAGAACTGTGTGAAAATAAATACCTATTAAGTCCCCAGTCTGTAGTACTTGATCATGGCAGACCCAGAGGACTAATACAATAATAACTACAACAGTACTAAGATTTTATAGCACTTCCAAAGATTTGTATGATCTCATTAAAATTCACACACACACTAAAGGACATAAAAGCCTACTCTGAGACGGGCATTTTAATATCATCAGTGCAATTTTACAAATGAAGAAACTAAAGCCTAGAGAAGTTTGCTGATTGGCTTGAAGTTCCATTATTAATCAGTAGTCAAGACACAAATTACACCCACGCCTTCTCTCTGCATGGCTTTCCTGGGCCTCCTGCTTCAGGAGGATTTGGCTCTATGGGTCTCCAGGTAGGAGGAGACTGAAGATGCAGTATCTGCCTAGTGACTGACCTCTTTGGGCCTGGAAATCAGTGAGCAGCTAGCACAGTTTCTGACGATTGGGGGCCCTCACTGCCTAGGCTATCATCCTTGTTGGGACAGAGAGAACATTGGGGCTTATCCAAGAGCTGTGTTGATCCACCCCACCCCCTGGCCCCACCAAAAAAAAAACAAAAAACAAAAAACTCCTGTTCTTTGGTGGTCTCAACTTTCGCTGGAAGGGTGGTATTATTTGAGGATATCTCCTGACCTTCAGTGACTTTTTGAGTCCCAACTTGAAAGGAATTAGAAACCAAAATGTTGGGGGCTTCTTTTCTTAAATTTCTTACAACCTATGCTCTATATCAGTTGGGTTAGTGGAGGACACATGAGAGATTACTCTTTATTCTGTCTCATTTTCAGAAACTGTGTATTGCCAACAGCTCAGGAGAGGGAGGCATGTGTTTGTGATTGTGTGTGTACCTGGACTGGGGTTACCACTCAGATTTTGTGGGTGCTTTTCAGCAAATGGCATTATTCTTAATTGTCCCATGAGGTAAACAGACATGGTCCACTTTGAAATATTGATCAGGTTGTTCTCTTCTAGAAAGCCTCTCTCTCCTCTCCTTTTCTAAATGAATCCTACTTAGATATTCATGTTTGGTTCCTGTTCAGTCTCCTTTCAGTATTTTCCTGAAAATTTCAACTGAATACTGTGAATTCCTACATTCAGTGCCATAAACTGTTCCACTTAATGATATAATGCCAATTCACATTAAATAAACCAATGTTTGTGAGGTTATTTATCAAAGTTGTGCTTAGCCTCTTGGAACATACTTGAGACCATGAACCTGAACCTCATTTCTTTTGACCTCTTCATTAAAACTCTGCTTAAAACTTAGCAGAATTCATTTGGCAATTTATCAAGCACTGTTTTATGCCACTAAAACAATTACTGTCTCAAAATATTGCCTTGTTCTTTCATCACTGTGGAAATTCTCATGTATTTATATCTTTCCTGACAATTAAACTGCAATCTTCTCAAAGGCATTTTGCCCCTGCCACAGATAAGTGTTTAATAGATCACTGTATTAGTTTTCTATGTTGTTATATTACATTGTCACAAACATAGGGGCTTAAAACACCACAAATTTATTATCTTACAGTTTGGTAGGTCAAATGTCTGACAGACGTTTCACTAGAATCAAATCAAAGTGTGAGAAGGGAGGCTTTCTGGATGCTCCAGGAAAGAACCCATTTCCTTGCTTATTCACATTGTTGGCAGAATTGAGCTCTTTGCGGCTGTAGAGGTATGGTCCCTGTTGCTGGCTGTCAGTGGAGGGTATTTAGCAGCTTCTAGTGGCTTCCAGGTTTCTTGCATTCTCTGGCTCATGATCTCCCTCCATCTTTGTGGCTTCTGGGTGACTCTTCCTCCTTCTTCTTCTGCTTTAAAGGACTTATGTGATTACACTACATTCACCAGGATAATCCAGTATAATCTGACTGTTTTAAGATTTAGTGATTTCCAGCCTTAATTCTCTTTGCCTTATAATCAATGTATCCACAAATCCCGGGGATAAGGATGTGGGTATTTTGGGGGACCATTATTCTGCCCATCACAATTATTAACCATGGGTGATTATAAGGATAGGATCCTGTCCTGCTGCTACAGTTTGAAATTCTGCTTTAGGCAATTTTGAACATAAATTGAATTCAGCCACAGAGCTGGCACTTTCTTAGGAAGTGGTGAGCTTCGAGCTGCTGTATGTACAAGGAAAAACTACTTTTCATCATTCAGGAACAAGGGCTATAAATGAAAAAAAGCCCACAGGGCTGTTCCACTTATCACTAATGATGGTGCCTATGAAATGTCTCCAGAGGACTCAGAATCTGCACACCTGAAATCCTTTTCAAGTTGAAGTTCTAAAACAGTACCAAACTCTCATTTCCTTATGATGATGCTTCAAGATAGATTTCATTCAAAGAAATCAAAACTAAATATAACGAAGCAAGAGCAAGGTTTTATTATTATTATTTATGTTTACCCCAAAGTCCAAGTGTACAGTCTGATCCCCGATGGGCCTGTTGTTTCATTACCCTCTACCCTGGCTGTACAGCCCCTTCTGTTAGTATCAAAACACATCTTTCTAAAAGAGCAATTTTTTAAACACAGGATAAAGATAAAAAGTAGAAACTGTAGATTTCTTCTAGATGCATGATTAATCAAGGTAAAGTTGATAAAACTGAGCATGGGAAGATGATTTTAAGAAAATCAGCTCCCAGAGAAAGCATTAAGGAATTCTAACTATTTATAGGAGCTTCCTTCTAAGCTCCTCTGAAGCCCAGCACTGGCCACAAACTGGGTTTGGCACAGCAGGTAAACAAGCTGCTGCTGTCAATCCTTCTATGGAGAAGACGGGTAATATGGGCAGGGAGAGGGTCCAGGAGGTCATTTAAAGCCAAGAGATTGCAAGGTCCAGGGCAAGTACATTCAGAAAAGTTGTATTGGTCACTGGCATATTCCAGGTGCTGTTTTAGATTTGGGTGTAACAACAGATGTCCTCAGCATAAATAACTTACAGCTTTGTGAAAAAACAGACAATTAAGTTGTTCATTCAGTGGACAATGCTACATACAGGTAGAACAGTTATGGAAGCTCAGAGGAGGGTCTAACCACTGAGTGTGTTAGTAATCTTCTAGGAGACAATGATAGCTCAGTTAGGTGTTGAAGAGCAAGTGGAGATACCAAGCAAATAGAGATGGGGCAGGCGTTTGAGTTGGAGACAACAGGGCAGGAGGTGTTGGAGGAGTTACAGTCTAGTGAGGTAGAGAGAACCAAGTCACAGAAAACTCCATATAGGAAGGCAAGAAGCCTGTGGTAAGGCTCTAATCATATCATATATGGATTATCCTACCCCTTGTAACTCAGCTAGTAAAGAGTCTGCCTGCAATGTGGGAGAGTTGGGTTCAATTCCTGGGTTGGAAACATCCCCTGGAAGAGGGCATGGCAACCCACTCCAGTATTCTTACCTGGAAAATCCAGGTAAGGTGGACAGAGGAGCCCGGCAGGCTACAGTCCATGGGGTCGCAGAGTAAGAGCTGACTCAGCAACTAAGCACAGCACAGCAAATAAAATGTAGAGGATGATAAGGAAACAAAGCCGAGGGGAGGGAAATAGTTCCATGCTCTCAGAGTAGTTCCGTAGAGACACTACCCTGGTGAGAGAGTAGTATTAAGGAAGAAAAGGATTAATTAATCCTGAGAACTAAGTGGCAGTAGAGGGGATAGAGTGAAGATGGGGGAATAGAGGGAAGTGGTAAGATAGAGAGGAAAATGAAGTATGATTATGAGGTTTTTAGATTATGTGGATGACTTTGCTGGTGACTGAATTAGCTTACAATAGCTAAAGAGAATTACAATGCCCAGCATGAATTGTGTTAAGACGGACATAGTTTTCATTAAGTTTCAATGGGTCAAAGTGTAGAGACTGAGTCTAACTCAAGTAAAGGGAGTAGCTCTTACAATATATGTACAGAGATATAAGAAAATGGGAATCACACTGGAAATCCAGAAGCTCAAAAATCTCCAGACACCTGGTTTCATACAGGCTGTATGTCAGGCATGGCTAGCACTTCAGCAGTAAGTATTTATAGCTCTTCACTTCATTGCTCTGTTCATTGACATGATTCCATCATACGCGACCACTGGTCTAGTTCCCACTTGCTACTAATAGGTTCTCTCACTCTCTATCTTGAATTTTATTTCAGCATTCTGAAACTTCTGCTTTCTTAGGAGTCTGGCTAATGAATTCTGCTGTACCTCCAAAGGATAATGACAACCTTTTTTCATGACTCTAATGAAGCATTTAGATACATCTTATGCCATAATCAATATAACTTCTCTGTACTGTTACAGAATTCTGTTATTACAGATAACGATTTCTTCTTCACTACTTTTCTTCAAGTGGCATCATGAGACAGTCATTATTTATCCAAGTCAGTTACTTCCTGGAAGACCCAAAGTTACCCCACATCTTTTCAAAGACAGTTCAAAAACAGAATAATGAGCTTTGGTCTTCATTAATAACTGAATGATTTCTAAAGATTCTGTTAAATCAACAACTACAGTACTAACATTTTAGGTCCCAAGAAATATTCTTTTCAAACTCTCATGCAATTAAAAAAAATCTAAATAATGACTTATGTAATCAGATGACCTTGATTCTGTCCCATGAACAATTTTAGAATCTTCATGCTAGTGCTATATCACACATACACAGAGAAAAAAAAAAGATATGAAAGACTCTAATGCTGGGGAAGATTGAGAGCAGGAAGGGGGCAACAGAGGATGAGATGGTTGAATGGCATCACCAACTCAGTGGACATCAGTTTGAGCAAACTCAGGGTGATAGTTAAGGACAGGGAAGCCTTGTATGCTGCAGTCCATGGGGAGAATCAGACATGACTTAGTGAGGAGAATCAGACATGACTTAGTGACTGAACAACATGAATGAACAAATACATATACATGCACAGCTTATGTGTATATGTATTTGTATATATATGTATAATATACATATGTGTGTGTGTGCTTAATCGCTCAGTCATTTCCAACTTTTTCAACTCCACAGACTGAAGCCCACCAGGTTCCGCTATCCATGGGGATTCTCTAGGCAAGAATACTGGAGTGGATTGCTATGCCCTCCTCCAGGAGGTCTTCCCAAGCCAGGGATCGAACCCAGGTCTCCTCCATTGCAGGCGGATTCTTTACTGACTGAGCCACCAGGGAAGCCCAAAAATGCTGGAGTGGGTAGCTTATCCCTTCTCCAGGGGATCTTCCTGACCCAGGATCAAACCAGGGTCTTCTACATTGAAAGCAGATTCTTCACCAGCTGAACTACCAGGAACCCTAATATACATGTATACATACATTATTAGGTTGGCAGGCCAAGTTTAACAAATTTGAAGAATGTAACTTTTTCACTGATAATTCTAAAGTGAGGAAATATAGACATGATGTATCAGAAAACTAAAAGATTGGAAAATAGAGCTAATTAAAAGGTATATAAAACATCTTGTACCTGTATTTGTCATATGCAGTTCATGAAAGAAGTGTTTATGGTAAGTCTTTAGAATACTTATAAAGCAAATGGTTTTACTGTTACATTTTTAAAATCTTGATAAAATTAGGCATCTCTATAGCAACCCAGGTGTTATGCTACATGCTTTGTTCTGTAAATACATTAAGCTTTTAAAATAATACAATATGTAATAATGTAATTAAACAACTTTGGTTTGTTCAGAGGATAGTTGGGTAAAATACTTTCTACTTAAATTGAGTGATATGATTTTCCAATATAAGAAAGGCCTTTAACAATTTAGCTTGCTGCTGCTGCTAAGTCGCTTCAGTTGTGTCCAACTGTGTGACCCCAGAGACGGCAGTCCACCAAGCTCCCATGTCCCTGGGATTCTCCAGGCAAGAACACTGGAGTGGGTTGCCATTTCCTTCTCCAATGCACAAAAGTGAAAAGTGAAAGTGAAGTCGCTCAGTCATGTCCGACTCTTAGTGACCTCATGGACTGCAGCCTACCAGGCTCCTCCATCCATGGGATTTTCCAGGCAAGAGTACTGGAGTGGGATGCACTGCCTTCTCCCCTACAATTTAGCTTAGAAAGGTGAAAATGATTTACTCTATATTTCCTTTGGGAATGCATGTTTTTCTCTATAAAAGACACATTAGACACACATGTGCACACATGCAGATACACACAAAGATTTTGGCGATAAATACATCAAAAATTGTTCAGGAGGTTCCTTTCTGGGTATGAGTGATTTTTAATTTCCTCTTTTTAAATCTTCTCTTATTTTTATGTTCTCCAGAGTGAGAACACACTGCTTCTAAAATCAGGAAAAGCAACAAACAACTATACATGATGTTTTGAAACAAAAGAGAGCTAAACTTTCTTATGCTGAGTTCTCATGATTAAGGGGGAACAGAGTGACATGGTAAAAATGTCCATTTTAAGTCTGCTGCCCTAATGTATTTCTACACTTTGCATATTTGATTAAAAATACTGCCAACATTCAAGGTGATGTAAGTGACTGAATGCTTTGATAGTTTTTGCATCTCTCTGACTCATACTTTAGGTCTCAGTGGGTCTAATTATCTTACATTTTAGTGAGTTAAGTAAAAAGATCTGGGCTGAGAGCAAGCACAGGGGAGTTAGCCCTGGCTTCCTGGATCCTTTAGTGGGTGTGCAGGTGCCTGGGGCCAATGACTGACTACATCTCCACATCCTGCTTCACATGGTGCCTGACACCCACCAATATCTTTCTCAACTGATGGGAGTCAATGAGTCAACAAACAGCAAAGAATGACACTGGGTGGTACATGAGACATAGATATCCTGGAGGACAATATTGTTTTGTATTATTACATTTATTCCTGGTGGCTCAGCAGTAACTCTTCCCAGAGGGCTACAGTCCATGGGATTGCAAAGAATCAGACACAATTTGGTGATTAAACACACACACATTACTTTTATACATTAATATTATCTGTTTAAATTATATACAGTCTTTGATCATGCAGAATTACTGTATCCATTTCTGTATCCACTAGCATGTGTGCTAGTAGCTTTGGTCCTGTCTGACTCTTTGTGACCTATGGACTGTAGCCTGCCAGACTCCTCCATCCATGGGACTCTCCAGGTAAGAATACCAGAGTGAGTTGCCATGCCCTCCTCCAGAGGATCTTCCTGACCCAATCGAACCCAGGTTTCCTGCACCTCCTGCAGTGGCAGGCATGTTCTTCACCTAAACTAACACCACCTGGGAAGCTTGTATCTATTTCAGTAGATTGATTAATAATACATTTAAAAGAAAAGCATTTCTAAAGTTAGGTTTGTAACAAAATAACTTTATTTTCAGGTGCTTTTCTCCTTTAATTGACTTCTCTTGTGGCTCAGACAGTAAAGAATCTGCCTGCAGTGAAGGACATCGGGGTTAGATCCCAGGGTTGGGACGATCCCTTGGAGTAAGAAATGGCAAACCACCCCAGTATTGCCTGGAGAATTCCATGGACAGAGCAGCTTGGCAGGCTACAGTCTATGAGGTCTCAAGGAGTCAGACTGATGGAGCAACAGATACTTTCCTCTTAGGAAGTTAAAATAATTACGCCATAGCACTAACTCTGAACATGTATTTGGCATGCATTTGAAGATGACCAAGTAAGGTGACAGATGGAGGGGGTGATTTCTTTGCAAGGAAATCCCCACAACACATTTTTAAGTTCTCATGAAATCTGTGGGCATTCTATTGTGATCTGAAGTGTAGACTTCATTTGAAATACAAAAACATTTAATGCTAGACATTCTAATCAAGTATTTTGCTCCTGATGAACCATGAGGAAAATGTCTAGCACAGAAAAGAATGACTTTTTACAAGTATGTCACTGAAACTGTTGAACCAATATAGGTAAATATGGATTAAGGATTTTCCTCTTTTACTCTGTTTTGATTATATTGAATTAATGGGATTATTTCAAGGTTTCCTGATTATTTTGCTTCTGCAGATAGTCTTAGAATGTCATTTATTGTTCAGTTTCTATCAACTAATCTATGATGAGTGTCACTTTGATAAAATTAGAAAACAGCAGGAATAAGAGATAAAACAGTTTTCGGGTTGCTTGATTTTTCTGCAGACTCTTCAGAAAGCTACACTTCATTGATGGAAGATAAACATTATGTAAAATTTTTTCCTCAGACCACAGACCTCAGGTTCTTTTACACACAGAAGATTAAGGTAATTTCACTTGTAATGATCCTCACTTAAAATAAAATCTGATAATATGAAAATATATTTTCTGATTATCTTTTAATCAATTTTGAATAATTTTCTCTTCTACATGATATAGTGAAGTGAGCTGAAATCACTCAGTCATGTCTGACTCTTTGTGACCCCATGAACTGTAGCCCACAAGGCTCCTCCCTCCATGGGATTCTCCAGGCAAGAGTACTGGAGTGGGGTGCCATTTCCTTCTCCAGGACATCTTCCCGACCGAGGGATCGAACCCAGGTCTCCCGCATTCCAGGCAGATGCTTTAACCTCTGAGCCACCAGGGAAGCCCTCTAAATGGTATACAGCCATTTTATTCTGAATTAATTTCAGTTCATATTTGTGATTACAATTAGCTAACAATAAATGGGGTTTTGATCATGCCCACTGTCACCTGAATCTTTCAGGTGCTCCCTAATTTCTGACTCAGATGACTTTGCAAGGGCCCTGCAGCCTGGGCAGGCACTCATGCACTTCACAGTCTGTACAAGGGTGTGACTGTGAATAAATATTAGCAGGGGTCCATACTGAGTATAATGACTTTCATTAAGTAAATTCATCAGGTGCACTTACCTACTGATCATTTCTTATTGAATCGTACAAGCCCTGGATAACATATACATATTCCTCAGTTATGTATACTGATTCAAGTATATTTGAAAATAGATCATTTCAATCTCTTATTAATGAATTCTGTAATAATTACCTCTCCCTCTTGAGAGATAATATTTTGGTATATCTCATTAAGCATAAATTAATGTTCAATACCACTGATACTCAGTTCAGTTCAGTCACTCAGTCATGTCCAGCTCTTTGCAACCTCATGGACTGCAGCACACAAGGCTTCCCTGTCCATCCCCAACTCCTGGAGCTACTCAAATTCATGTCCATTGAGTTGGTGATTCCATTCAGCCATCTCATCCTCTGTCACCTCCTACTCCTCCTGACCTCAACACTTCCCAGGATCAGAGTCTTTTCCAATGAGTCAGTTCTTCATATCAAGTGGCCAAAGTATTGGAGTGTCAGCTTCAGCATCAGTCCTTCTAATGAATATTCAGGAAGTGACTCCTTTGATGCATTGGAAAAAGGAAATGGCAACCCATTCCAGTGTTCTTGCCTGGAGAATCCCAGGGATGGGGTAGCTTGGTGGGCTGCCGTCCATGGGGTTGCACAGAGTCGGACACGACTGAAGTGACTTAGTAGATTTCCTTTAGGGTGGACTGGTTGAATCTCTTTGCATTCCAAGGGATTCTCAAGAGTCTTCTCTAATACTACAGTTCAAAAGCATCAATTCTTTGGAGATCAGCTTTCTTTACAGTCCAACTCTCACACTCATACATGACTACTGGAAAAATCATAATTTTGACTAGACAGACCTTATATTACTGAATTATATTTTATATTTGTACTATAGCATACCATTGCCTTTTTAGTTAAAATCAGATAGCTCATTTGCCTACTGTATTTTTAGGCAACTCTTCTCATTTTAAAGCTTAGGATACTGGATTATATTTCTTGGAATTTTCAAAATCAATAAAATGCTCATTCATTCCATGCAACATACAGATTACTGGTTTTGAGTTCAGGCTCTGAAAGCAGGCAACCTGAGTCTAAAGCCAGGTTGCACAAATTGCTAGCTATATGAATTCAATTACTTCAACTTTCTATAACTTGATTTCTCTATTTTTATTTGTAAACTAAAGTTTAATGAAAGTACAAACCTCATATAGTTGCTGTACAGTATAACTAATATAGTACAGAGAACAGGATATTTCTTGAGCACATCTACAAAACTAAAGACATTTGTTCAGGCATAAGCAGGAGAAAGAATTAAGGAAGACTAAGTATCCACTGGCCTCCTTGATGGTTCAGAAGGTAAAGAATCTGCCTGTAGATAGGAGACCTGGGTTCTATCCCTGGGTTGGGAAGATCCCCTGGAAGAGGACATGGCAACCCACTCCAGTATTGTTGCCTGGAGAATCCCATGGACACAGTAGCCTGGCGGTTTACAGTCCATAGGATTGCAAAGAGTTGGACGTGACTGAGCAACTAACACACATATATACTAAGTATCAGTATTAAAATATTGATGCCAAGGAAAAAGACAAACTATTCAAAGAAGTTAACTAGGCATTATACTTCTCTAAAACATAAAAAGTAAGGCAACTATGAGCAGAGGTAAAACAAACAAAAACCTCATGCAGCAAAATGTATACCAAATAGGAAATTTGGTATATGGTTGATGACAGTGAAAGAAGAGAGTGAAAAAGTTGGCTTAAAGCTCAACATTCAGAAAACGAAGATCATGGCATCCGGTCCCATCATTTCATGGGAAATAGATGGGGAAACAGTGGAAACAGTGTCAGACTTTAATTTTTTGGGCTACAAAATCACTGCAGATGGTGACTGCAGCCATGAAATTAAAAGACGCTTACTCCTTGGAAGAAAAGTTCTGACCAACCTAGATAGTATATTCAAAAGCAGAGGCATTACTTTGCCGACTAAGGTCCGTCTAGTCAAGGCTATGGTTTTTCCTGTGGTCATGTATGGATGTGAGAGTTGGACTGTGAAGAAGGTGAGCACCGAAGAATTGATGCTTTTGAACTATGGTGTTGGAGAAGACTCTTGAGAGTCCCTTGGACTGCAAGGAGATCCAACCAGTCCATTCTGAAGGAGATCAGCCCTGGGATTTCTTTGGAAGGAATAATGCTAAAACTGAAGCTCCAGTACTGTGGCCACCTCATGCGAAGAGTTGACTCATTGGAAAAGACCCTGATGCTGGGAGGGATTGGGGGCAGGAGGAGAAGGGGACAACAGAGGATGAGATGGCTGGATGGCATCCCTGACTCGATGGACATGAGTCTGAGTGAACTCCGGGAGCTGGTGATGGACAGGGAGGCCTGGCGTGCTGCGATTATGGGGTCGCAAAGTCGGACACAAATGAGCAACTGAACTGAACTGAGCTGAACTGAAAGGGGACATCTCAAATAACTGGGCAAAGATAACATTTTAATAAATAATTTAATAAATTGACAATAGCTAAGTGTCAAAAAGGATTAAATTAATGCATATCTTACAATATATACCTGATCAAATTTTAATGAATTAAAGGTTTAAATGTAAAAATGAAACCATATTACAAGAAAACATGTAAATTCTGTAAAATCTTTTTGTCCTGTTTGTACACAATGGTTTTGAAACTATAGTTTAAAGTTCAGAAACAATAAAACACTGAGAACAGAAACTATATTTAAAAATATATTAAATGTGATAGACAAACTCAGACAAACTGATAAACTGAGTGCAAATATTTTTAAATTATATCACAACACAAAATATCTATATATTATGGTATAAATATATGTTTAATACATCTATATTCAACATATTTACATATCTTATAGTTATATGATATATGAAAGATATAATGTGAATATATTATATATTTATGTGAAATATAGTATATATTATATATGTGTGTGAATATATGATATATTCACATTATATGTGTGTATGATAAATATGTATATGATCATGTATATGATAAGTATATATATGATCATGTACATGATATGATAAATATATATATATACACCTTGTTACCAACTGATTTGTATAGTAAATATATATCACATACACATCAATACAAAAATGTATATTATAACATATATATTTTATATATTTGTATGAAATATTGGATTGGACAAAAAGTTAATTTGGGTTTTTCCATCACATCTTAGAGAGAAACCCAAACGAACGTTTTTGGCAATCCAATATAGTATAAATATATATACACCTTCTTACAAAATGATTGATGTATTATATAATACAAATTGATTGGTATACTGTATAATATATATATTATTGTTTATATTATTTAATTTGTAAAATATATATTATATCATATATTATTCTAATTAGAGTATATTATAGTAGTATTACATAAGATATATATTTTATATATTTATATAGATATATACTATAAATATGTATAAATATACTTGCTAATTGATTAATCAATATAATATATATCTTATATTATTATGCATTATATCATATAAATATTAAATATATACTATGCATGATGTATTACATATTATAAATTTATGTAATATGTATTTTAAATATACATAGGTCATATACAGTCTTACTAAATGATTGATATGTAATATCAATCATTTGATATATAATATATATCATATATTCAATATTTCATGTTAGATTTATAAAAACATAAAATATAAGATGCTAATTGATTAATCAATATAATATATATCTTATATTATTATGCATTATATCATATAAATATTAAATATATACTATGCATGATGTATTACATATTATAAATTTATGTAATATGTATTTTAAATATACATAGGTCATATACAGTCTTACTAAATGATTGATATGTAATATCAATCATTTGATATATAATATATATCATATATTCAATATTTCATGTTAGATTTATAAAAACATAAAATATAAGCCTTATTATATTACATTATCTATGATAGAACTGTTCAAAAAAGATCTTCACAACCCAGATAATCACGATGGTGTGATCACTCACCTATAGCCAGACATCCTGGAAGGTGAAGTCAAGTGGGCCTTCATTACGAACAAAGCTAGTGGAGGTCATGAAATTCCAGTTGAGCTATTTCAAATCCTAAAAGAATATGCTGTGAAAGTGCTGCACTCAATATGCCAACAAATTTGGAAAACTCAGCAGTGGCCACGGGTCTGGTAAAGGTCAGTTTTCATTTCAGTCCCAAAGAAAGGCAATGCCAAAGAATGATCAAACTACTGCACAGTTGCACTCATCAAAGGCAATGGCACCTCACTCCAGTACTCTTGCCTGGAAAATCCCATGGACAGAGGAGCCTGGTAGGCTGCGGTCCATGGGGTCGCAAAGAGTCAGACACGACTGAGCAACTTCCCTTTCACTTTTCACTTTCATGCACTGGAGAAGGAAATGGCAACCCACTCCAGTGTTCTTGCCTGGAGAATCCCAGGGATGGGGGAGACTGGTGGGCTGCCGTCTATGGGGTCGCACAGAGTCAAACACGACTGAGGTGACTTAGCAGCAGCAGCAGCACACACTAGTAAAGTGATGCTTAAAATTCTCCAAGCCAGGGCTTCAGAAGTACGTGAACCGTGAACTTCCAAACATTCAAGCTGGTTTTAGAAAAGGCAGAGGAACCAAAGATCAAATTGCCAACATCCGCTGGATCATTGAAAGGGCAAGAGAGTTCCAGAAAAACATCTATTTCTGCTTTATCAACTATGCCAAAGCCTTTGAATGTGTGGATCACAATAAACTTTGGAAAATTCTGAAAGAGATGGGAATACCAGACCACCTGACCTGCCTCTTGAGACCTGTATGCAGGTCGGAAGCAACAGTTAGAACTGGACATGGAACAACTGACTGGTTCCACAGAGAGAGAGGAGTACATCAAGGCTGTATATTGTCACCCTGCTTATTTAATTTATATGCAGAATACATCATGAGAAACGCTGGGCTGGAGAAGTACAAGCTGGAATCAAGACTGCCGGGAGAAATATCAATAACCTCAGATATGCAGATGACACCATCCTTATGGCAGAAAGTGAAGAAGAACTAAAGAGCCTCTTGATGGAAGTGAAAGAGGAAAGTGGAAAATCTGGCTTAAAGCTCAACATTCAGAAAACTAAGATCATGGCATCTGGTTTCATCACTGCATGGGAAATAAATGGGGAAACAGTGGAAACAGTGGTTGAATTTATTTTTCTGGACTCCAAAATCACTGCAGATGGTGATTGCAGTCATGAAATTAAAAGACGGTTACTCCTTGGAAGGAAGGTTATGAGCAACCTAGATAGCATATTAAAAAGCAGAGACATTACTTTGTTAACAAAGGTCCATCTGGTCAAAGCTATGGTTTTTCCAGTGGTCATGTAATAATTGATGTGAGAGTTGGACTATAAAGAAAGCTGAGCGCTGAATGATTGATGCTTTTGAACTGTGGTGTTGGAAAAGATTCTTGAGAGTCCCTTGGAGAGATCCAACCAGTTCATCCTAAATGAGATCAGTCCTGGGTGTTCCTTGGAAGGACTGATGTTGAAGCTGAAACTCCAATACTTTGTCCATCTGATGTGAGAACTCACTCATTGGAAAAGACCCTGATTCTGGGAAAGATTGAGGGAAGGAGAAGAAGAGGAGGACAAGAGGATAACATGGTTGGATGGCATCACCGACTCAATGGACATGGGTTTGGGTGGACTCTGGGAGTTCATGATGGACAGGGAGGCCTGGCATGCTGCAGTTCATGGGGTCACAAAGAGTCGAACATGACTGACTGAACTGAACTGAATAATATAATATCATAAATACACACATACTCAATCCAACTAAATTGGTTTGGAATAATGAACGTATAATAAAAATTGAGCAAATGTCAAAATCAGTGCATAAACAGATCCAAATTAGCCCTTAAACATAAGGAAAGTATTCAGTCTCAAGTGCAGGTAGGGGAATGCAAATGTAAATGCACTGTAATAGTTTTTTACCAATCTTATTGGGAAAAATTAAAGATATTTTTGGCATTCTCTTGGTGAAGTTAAAGGGAAATGGGCACTCTCAAACATTGCTACTGTGAATGCAAATCGATGCTGACTTTGAAAGGGAAAATTTGGCAACATTTAATTAGTAGAACTTCACATGCATTTATCTTTGTCCAAGAAAGTCAGCATCTAGAAATTCTCCTTGAAGCAGTCTTTATAATTGCTAAAAACTGAAATCAAGCCCAATGCCTATGCATAAAATTGAAAACAAGCCAAACATCATTATGTGAGAGAAGGAGGGTAAACTTGCATACATCTTCACTATTTAGTTAAAAAAAAAAGAGATCTTAAGAAGTGTGATATGGAGTGATATTCAGGATACTGCATTAAGTGATAAGAAGCACAAAAGATACAAGAGGTACAAAAGTGATAAAAAATTCAAAAGTGTATCTATGGTACGCTATGCTTCATGCAAAAGGGAAGAGGTAAGCTACTTGTATCTATGCATTTGTGAAAAAAGCAGCGCTGAAGATATAAACCAGAAACTCATGTGTATATGGATAAGAAGTGAGTTAGACCTGGAAGGAAGTTTGGTGGCTTAGAAAAAGATAGATAGAAAGGAACAGAGGAAGTAAGAACATCTTAAGTATATAGTTTTGTACAATTTTAACTTTAAGAATTATTTTAATGTTGGATATACATTAAGATACACAAAAGATACATAAAACCTACAAGTGTGGGAAAAAGCACAATTCATATTAATAATCTAGATGTTCTGAAAGAAAAACTACAGTTTAAATAATATCTGAAATTGAGATTCTGACATATATGCTTATAGTTGTTTTTCCTAATAATCTGTCTGAATGACGATACGGAAATAGTCTCAATTTCTCCATCAAGCATTACAGGTCAAGTACAGAATCTCCCTCTAGAATTCCAGCTCTTCCCGCTCTAATGCAATTAAGATTCAATTTTTCTGTAAATTAAAAAAAAATACAAAAAACATGTTATTGAAATCTGGAGTCTAAAAGACAGACAGAGAGAGAGAGTAGTGAGTTGTTTTCCTTTCCATAAAGGCATTATTTAGCAATATAAAACTATTTTATGCATATTCTAAGGCTGCATACTAAATCGTGTCAAACTCTTTGTGACCCCATGTAATGTAGTCTTCCAGGCTCTTCCGTTCATGGGATTTCCCAGACAAAGATACTGGAGTGAGTTGCCATTTCCTTCTCTAGAGCATCTTCCCGACCAGGGTTTGAACTTATGTATTTTACATGGGCAGGCAGATTTTTTACCACTGGGCCACCTGGGAAGCCCACTCTAAGGCTGAGGAAATAGCAAATCTTTCAATATATTGTGGAAAATTGATTCAAAATTTTTCCCTATATAAGACTACAAGAACACAGGAAAAGGGAAGGCTAAAATGAATCCTGTAATATTAACTGGAATATCAAAATAAAATAATGAATATTAATAAAACACTGGAAATTGATATAGTGATGTATCTATAATCATAGTATGCAGATGTGTTTATTTGTCATTATAGTAATAATGAACACACCTAAAGCCCAGGTTTAGGTTCCTAAACATTGTTATTTAACATAAAGAAATAAATAAGATAAATGATTGATTCTTAAATTGGAGAAGAAACATTCAAGATAAGCCTAGAATAACACACCTAACACAAAGTAAGCAAATGTTTATAGAATTATGGAAATGTTTTGAATCAATACAGAAAATTAGTATAGATACAACATTATCATCAAATCTACTGATCATATCAAATTTTACCAAGAGCCAGCCTGAAGTGGATCCTATTGGAAAAGTCTGGAAAATTGGATCACCAAAATAAATCTTAATGGATAACCCATAGGATAAAACAGATGAATGGGGATAAATGGGAAGTGTTTCCTAGAGTAGAATTCAAATGTAGACGAAACATACAGAAGAAAAAAAATTCACTGAAATTTTAGAAATGCCACTGTAATAATTGTTTCAGGAAAGAAAGGCAATGGGTGCTAAGACATTAGGGAAATTTGATAGAGAACATGCCATTTATATAAAGCCAGAGTATTCTCTTGTGGAAAATGATTGATACTTACAAATTTCAAAGTGACACTATTTTATCCCAATGATTAAAGTAACCACTGCCATTAAAATGACAAATAGACAATGTGTGGTTCCTGAATTGTTGCACCATGAAGGACACAATGTCACTTCCCTACTGTCATTGCCCAAAATACATCATCTGAACTTAATCAAAAGAAAATCTCAGACAGACCTAAATGAAGGAATATCTATAAAATAATTGACTTGTACTCCTTAAAAATGCCAAATCCATAAAAGACACAAAGATTAAGGAAATATTCCATATAAAAGAAGACAAAACAGACAAAAATAAAGCATGATCCTGGATGGGATCCTAGGCCAAGATTCCCTCTCCCCTGCCCCCTAAAAATACATTTGTAGAACTGGCAAAATCTAAATAGGTTTCATAATACTGTATCTATATAAATTTCCTGATTTGATAATCATGTTATTGCTTTCTAAAAGAATGTCTTTTTTCTAAAATGAAAAATTAATGTACTTAGGACTAAAGGGTCATTATCACTTATTCTCAAATGATTCAGGAAAAAATGCCTCTGTTTATGTGTAAAGTGCATATATGCATACATATATAAAGAAAGAATCTTGGTAAAGAGTTTACAGTATTACTTTAAATAATCTTGTAATTTTTTAAAATCTGAAATTATGTCAAATTCAACAGTTTTAAAATATAAAAAAAATAATAAAGTATTTTCAGGGCACGCATACATCCATATAACTACAAGTTTCTGAGTTTGCTACCTCATGCTTTTCAAGGGGTAGGAAAAAGTTTCTGCTTTATGCTTCCATTATAATATATTTTCATGGTTTCCTCACAGTATCATAGAAATAAGTAGGTAATTTGGTATCAAAGTAAGAAATTCAGGTTATCATTCATTGAGACAGAATGGTGATACACTTAGTTTCTCAAAATCAAGCCTCACAGACCGCGTCTAAGTTTGGAATCTGTCTCTAGAACTCCAGTTCTTCTGACTCTAGCATGACTAAGACTTAATTTTTCTGTAAGTAAAAAAATAAATCAATACAAAAATGTTTGTTATTTAAACTGGAAGCTAAATTTGCAAAAGAAGTCAATAATTTTACTCTGGGAAACACTGTTTCAAAATGACATTTTACAATACGATAGTGCCTGAGTTAAGTGTTCAAAGAGTCATTATGACTTCAGAGTTCATTTGACTGAATCATTACATCCTCTAAATTTCCAAGAATATTAGTGGAATAAGTCACAGTAAGTTTATATCTTGGAGTACTACAAAGTCATTAGAAAAAAAAAAAACAATGATATATGTATATATTTATATAGAAGCCTTTCTGTGATATACAAATAAAAAATAATTTAGGTACAAGTTAGTATAAAGTGTGATTGTATTCAAGTGAAAGTGTATTTGCATACAGAAAATATTCTGAAAGAACATTCTTTGTATGTTAACAGTTACTAATAGTTTACATTTAAAGTGTTTTACTGTCATCTTTCTCTCCCTAAACCTAAAGTTCAATAAAATCAGAAGAAAAACATTTACAAGCCAGTTAAAACAAACACACACATAAATGTCCATATGATAAAATTTGGGTGAAAAATTATTAAAGATCTCTTTTAAATAGACTTACTCTGTCCAAGGTTTTTCCATGAATGAAGATGTATTAATTTGAATATTAAAGACCTTGTATTTTTAAACAAATACAATTTATGTTCCAAAAGAGTAGCCAAAAGAAGTTTCCAGAATGAAGTGCAGAAGATGTTAAGTCAAGAAGAAAGAGCAAATACTCGAAAGTTAAACACTATTTACATAAAAATTTGACTATAGCAGAGTAGCTTTATTTCATCATCTTAAAATTGCTGATTGGACCAGTGATTTTAGAAAAAAAATCTCATTCCCAGTCTCCCACTGATATGAGGACAGGGCACAAAATTCTCTCTCATTTATATAATACAGATATTTTGCTACAGTCTCCTGAAATTTGCTATTTTCTTCTAAAATGTCTCAAGAATTTCATTATTTTAACTCTGAATTTGATTTTATTTCAGAAATTTTTTTAACAAAGGGATAGGAGTAGGAAAAGTGAGAGAAAAACTTGATCCAAGTGCCTACTAGATATAAAATTCCATCTTTTTTATTATCAGAAAGATTTGGTGTCTTTTACAATGTTAAGCATTAAGTAGTAGACACTAAATTTGAGCCCTCAACTAGCCAAAATCTCAGCATATTTCTACATCACTCTTCATACTTTAAATAGAATCATACCCTCTCTTATTATTTCAACTTTTTTTTTCCTATTTTTGAGAGATAATGGACACATGTTGTATGTGTTTAAAGGATACAATATGATGATTTGATACTCATATGTCAAGATTAAGATAATTAACATACGAATTACCTCACATATTTATTTTTCCTGGTGAGACTACTTAAGATCTGCTCTCAACAACTGGTGGCTTAGACGGTAAAGCTACAATGCAGGAGACCTGAGTTCGATCCCTGGGTTGGGAAGATCCCCTGGAGAAGGAAATGGCAATCCACTCCAGGACTATTGCCCGGAAAATTCCATGGACAGAGGAGTCTGGTAGGCTACAGCCCATAGGGTCGCAAAGAGTTGGACACAACTGAGCGACATCACTTCACTTCAGCAACTCTCAAGCACACAATTCAGAAATATTAAATGTAATGGAAGTTTGTTTCCTTTAACCAACATCTTGCCATTTCCACTACCCCCAGCGTCCTCCAACCATTGTTCTACTATCCCTTTCTAGGAGTTTGGCTTTTTAGATTCAACATGAAAGTGATGCATGCTCAGTCGCTCAGTGGCTTCTGAGTCTTTGAGACACTACAGACTGTAGCCCACCATGGGATTTTCCATCCATGGCATTTTCCAGCAAGAATACCGGAGCTGTTGCCATTTTTTACTCCAGGGGACCTCCTCAACCCAGGGATCAAACTCCTGTCTCCTGTATCTCCCGCATTGGCAGGCAAATTCTTTACTGCTGAGGCATCTAGGAAGCCCATGTAGTGATACTGCACAGTATTTGTCTTCCTCTGTCTAGTTTATCTCACTTTAATGATCTGAAGGTCCATCATGGCATCGTAAATGGCAGTATTTTCTTCTTTCTTACAACTGAATAACATTCCAGTGAGAGAGAGAGAGACTGTGTGTGTATAAACACACCATGTTTCCTTATTCATGCATTTATCTGTCAGAGGACACAGCTTGTTTTCAAACCTTGGCTATTGTGCATTATGCTGCAATAAACATAGGTGCGAAGACATATTTTCAAGAGAGTGATTCTGTTTTCTTTGGATATACAAGGCCACCCCCATCTAAAAGTAGAGTGTTCCTGCAAAACTTTCCTAAGCCTAAAAGACATTAAACAAAGGAACAATTACTTTAGGACACATCTGGCTAAGAGATGCACACAATAAATCCAGATAAATCACAGTAGGAAATGGCACCCCCCTCTAGCATTCTTGCCTGGAAAATTCCATAGACAGTGGAGCCTGCCAGGCTATATATAGTCCACGGGTCCCAAAGAGCTGGACACAACTGAGCGCACACACACACACACACACACACACACACACACTGCCTCAGGCATACTAACTTTAGAGACACAGTTCAGAGGTAAAAGGCTTGATGCTGAGTGTAGTCCCAGGGGAAGGAAACTAGCACTGCCACTCTTCACGATTCAGAGTGCACAATGCCTCTATAACAGATAGCAGCAGAAGAAATTCTGAAGGCTTTTCGTGCTTATCACCTTCTCTCATAAAAGTGAAAATTCTGTTTTAATTTCTTCAGGTTCACAAAAGCAGATATCAATGTAGGTCTCTGATAAAAGCAAAGTGGCATAAACCTTGAAAAATTGGGGGATTCTTATATGCCCAGAAGTACTGTTGGATCATAGGTAGTTCTATTTTTCTTTTTTGAGAAAAAAAATACATAATTTGTCATAATGTCTCTACCAACTTACATTCTCACCAACAGTGTAAAAGGGTTCCCTTTTTTTCCACATCCTGCCACCTCTTCTTCTCACTTGTTTTTTTATTATACCCATCCTAACAGGTGTGAAGTGGCATCTCATTGCAGTTTTGATTAGCATTCTCCTATTGATTAATGATGTTAAGCAACTTGCAAATGGCTATTGAACATCTGAATATCTTCTCAAGAAAAATGTCTATTCAGGTCCTTTACCCATTTTTATATAAAAATAATAATTCAAAATGTTTCTATTGAATTGCCTGATGTTTTTGTATAACTTGGAGATTGTGCTGTGCTTAGTCGCTCGGTAGTGCCAAACTTTTTGCATCCCTCTGTACCGTAGCCCGTCAGGCTCCTCTGTCCATGGGGATTCTCCAGGCAAGAATACTGGAGTGGGTTGCCATGCCCTCCTCTGAGGGATCTTCCCAAACCAGGGATTGAAAACAGGTCTGCCACATTGCAGGTGGATTCTTTACCATCTGAGGCACCAGGAAGCCCGAGATTGTGAATATATTCTTCTATTCTGTAGTTTGGCTTTTCATTTTACTGACTGTTTTCTTTGCTGGGCAGAAGTTCTTTAATGTGATATAATCCCAACTGTTTATATTGTCTGGACTTTTGGTGCTTTATCTAAGAAATTATTGCCAAGACCTTTGTCAAAGTCTTTTTCACTATGTCTCCTTCTAGGAGTTTATGGTTTCATGTATTATATTTAATTATTTGATCATTTCTAGTTTATTTTTGTGAGTACGGTAAGATAGGGATTCTAATACATCCTTTTGCATGTGGATATTCAGGTTTTCCAATATTTATTGAAGAATCTATCGTTTTCTTATTTTTTGGCAACTTTGTCAAAAAACTAGTTTAATACATATGCTTTCATTTACTATATATGCTGTAATACTATCTAGGCTCTCTATTCGGTTTCACTGGTCTATGTGCCTGCTTTATTCCAGTACAATATTGTTTTGATTATTACAGCTTTATAATTCAGTTTGAAACCAGAAAATCTGATGCCTGCAGCTTTGCTCTTCTTTCTCAAGATTGCTATGGCTATTTATTCTGTTATAGTGCTATATAAATTTTAGGTTCTACTTTTGTGAAAAATGTTATTGAGATTTTGAAAGGAATTACACTGAATTTGTAGATCACTTAATATAGTATGGATATTTTCACAAAGTCCTCCTTCCAATCCCAGAGCATAGGATGTCTACATTTATTTCTGTCTTCAATTTCTTTCAACAATGTCTTATAGTTTGCAGCATTTAGGTCAAATATTTCTAAGTATGTTATTATTTTTGGTGCTATTGTAAATGAAACTGTTTTCTTAATTTCTTTTTCATATGGTTCATTGTAAATGAAGAAAAATAAAACTCATAGTGCATGTTGATTTTGTATCTCATAAAGTTACTGAACTTATTTAGTAATTTGAACAGGGTTTTTCTTTTTTTTTTTTTTAACTCTTTAGGGTTTTGCATATGTAATATCATGCCATCTGAAAATGGGGCTTAGCTGAGTGGTAAAGTATCTGCCTGCCAAGCAGGAGATGTGGGTTTGATCTCTGGATCAGGAAGAGTCCCTGGAGGAGGAAATGACAACCCACTCTAGTATTGCCTGGGAAATTCCGTGGATAGAAGAAGCCCGGCAGGCTTTGCATCCCTGGGGTGGCAAAGAGTTGGACACCACTAAATGGCTGCACAGAACAAAACAAAACAACAACAACAACAACATCTGCAAATAGAGACAGTTTCAATTCTTCTAATTTGCTGCCTTTTATTTATTTTTTTTCTTTGCCTAATTGCTCTGGTTGGGACTTCTAGTACAATACTGAATAGAAATGGTGACAGTAGGCATTCTTGTTTTGTTACTGATATTAGAAGAAAGGTTTTTAACTTTTCACCATTGAATATAATGATAACTATGGGGAAGGCAATGGCAACCCACTCCAGTACCCTTGCCTGGAAAATCCATGGACGGAGGAGCCTGGTGGGCTACAGTCCATGAAGTTGCTAAGAGTCGGACATGACTGAGCAACTTCCCTTTCACTTTTCACTTTCATGCATTGGAGAAGGGAATGGCAACCCACTCCAGTGTTCTTGCCTGGAGAATCCCAGGGATGGGGGAGCCTGGTTGGCTGCCATCTATGGTGTCACACAGAGTCAGACACGACTGAAGTGACTTAGCAGCAGTTAGCAGCATGGGGATATCATACATGGCCTTTATTATGTGTGGCAGATTCCTTTTATACCTAATTTGTTGAGAGTTGTTATCATAAAAAATATTAAATTTTGTCAAATAATGTTTCTGTATCTATTAAAATAATCATATGCTATTTGTCCTTCATTCTATTAATATGGTATGTCACATCTATTGAGTGCATATGTTGAAACATCCTTGAATCACACGGATTAATCTCAACTAATTATGGTTAATGATCCTTTTAATGTGCTTGTGAATTCAGTTTGCAAGTATTTTGTTGAGGACATCATTTATGTTCATCAGGGATACTGACCTGCAATTTTATTAAAGTATCCAATATCTCATAAGATGGGTTTGGAAGGGTATCTTTCCTCTTCATTCTTTGGTAAGTTTTTGAGAAGGACTGATATTAATTCTTATTTAAATATTTGGTAAAATTCACCAGTGAAGCTATCCAGTTCTAGGTTTTTATTTATTGGGAGATTTTTGATTATTGATTTATTTTCTTCCCTGTTATTAGTCTGTTAATATTTTATTATTATTTCATGATTCAGTCTTGATAAGTTGTATGTTTCTAGCAATTTATCCATTTCTTCTAGTCATCAAATTTGTTAGTGTATAGGCGTTCAGAAAGGAAACAAAAGAACAGGCAGAGAAACCAGAGGTCAAATTGTCAACATCCGTTGAATCATAGAAAAAGCAAGAGAATTCCAGAAAAAGCATCAACTTCTGCTTTATTGATTATGCCAAAGCCTTTGACTGTGTAGATCACAACAAACCGTGGAACATTCTCAAGAGGTGGGAAAACCAGACCACCTTATCTGCCTTCTGAGAAATCTACATGCAGATCAAGAAGCAACAGTTAGTACTGGACATGACTGGTTCCAAATTGGGAAAGAAGTATGTCAAGGCTGTATATTGTCATCCCGATTATTTAACTTCTATGCAGAGTACATCATGCGAAATGCCAGGCTAGATGAAGCACAAGCTGGAATCCAGAATGCTGCGAGAAATATAAATAACCACAGATACACAGATGACACCACTCTTATGGCAGAAAGTGAAGAACAAAGAGCCTCTTGAAAGTGAAAGAGGAGAATGAAAAAGCTGGCTTAAAACTCAACATTCAAAAAAGTAAGATCCTGGTATCTAGTCCCATCACTTCATGGAAAACAGATGGGGAAACAATGGAAACAGTGACAGACTTTATTTTCTTGGGCTCCAAAATCACTGCAGATGATGACTGCAGCCATGAAATTAAAAGACACTAGCTCCTTGGAGGAAAAGCTACGATCAACCTAGATAGCATATTGAAAAGCAGAAATATTACTTTGCCAACAAAAATCCGTAGCCATGTATGCATGTGAGAGTTGGACTATAAAGAAAGCTGAGTACCAAAGCATAAGTTCAAAAGCTGATGCTTTTGAACTTTGTGTGGCATTGAAGAAGACTCTTGAGAGTCCCTTGGACAGCAAGGAGATCCAACCAGTCCATCCTAATAGAAATCAGTCCTAAATATTCACTGGAAGGACTGATACTGAAGCTGAAACTCCTATACTTTGTGTACCTGATGTGAGAACTGACTCATTGGAAAAGATCCTGATGCTGGGAAAGATTGAAGGCAGGAGAAGAAGGAGATGACAGAGGATGAGATGGTTGGATGGCATTACTGACTCAATGGACATGAGTCATGTCCATATCAAGTGTGAGCAAGCTCCAGGAGATGGCAAAGGACAGGGAAGTCTGGAGTGCTGCAGTCCATGGGTTTGCAAAGAGTCCAACACAACTGAGTGACTGAACTAACTGTTCAGAACGTCTCTTATGATCCATTGTATTTCTTTGATATCAGGTGTAATATCTTTTATATAATTTATAATTGCATTAATTGAGACCCCTCTCTTTTTAATCTAGCTAAGGGTTTGTCACTTCTATCTTTAAAAAATAAAATAGCTCTTAGTTTCATTGATCTTTTTGATTGTTTCTTAATCTTTATTTCATTTATTTCTGCCCTGATCTTTGTTATTTCTTTCTTCTAAACTTGGGCTAAGTTTGTTCTTTTTCTAGTCCTTTGAGGTATAAAAGTAATTTGTTTATTTGTAATCTTTGTTTTTTTCTTAATGCAGGCATTTATCTTGTAGACTTCTTAGAATTGTTTGCTTGGTATGCTATGTTTCCATTTCCATTTGTCTCAATATTTTTTATTTCTCTTTTGATATCTTTTTTAATCTCATTTGCTGTTCATATATACTATTATTTAATTTCCGCATATTTGTGAATTTTTATCTTTCCTTATATTATTGATTTCTAGTGTCATACCATTGTGGTCAGAAGAGATACCTGGTATGTTTTCAGTCTTATTAAATTTTTTCACATTTGTTTTGTAGAGATTTCCCTGGTGGCTCAGATGGTAAAGCGTCTGTGTACAATGTAGGAGACCCATGTTCAAACCCTAGGATGTGAAGATCTCCTGAAGAAGGAAATGGTAACCCACTCCAGTACTCTTGCCTGGAAAATCCCATGGACGGAGGAGCCTGGTAGTCTACAGTCCATGGGGCAGCAAAGAGTCGGACATGACTGAGCGACTTCACTCTCTTTCTCTCTTGTTTTATAGCCTCTAGTACATGTCATCTGTACTAGAGAATGTTCCATGTGCATTTGAACAGAACATGTAAAACAATAGAATGGCCTGTGTATGTGTGTTAAGTACATTTGGTCTAAAGCATAGTTCAAGTCCATTATTTTCTTAATATTTTTCTTATTGATTATCTGAATGATCTATACATTATTGGAAGTGGGATATTATAGTCTCCTATCATTATTGCATTGCTATTTATTTGGCTTCAGTTCAGTTCAGTTCAGTCGCTCTGTTAATAAATATTTAATATATGTAGGTCCTCCAATAATGAGTACATATCTATTTATACTTTATATAGTCTTGATGAATTTACAATTTTATCACTATATAATACCTTTTTTTTGGTCTTTATTTACAGCTTTAGACTTAAAGTCTATTTTGTATGTTGTAAGTATAGCTACTCTGACTCTCTTTGCTTCCATTCACATGAAATATCTTTTTAATCCCTTCACTTAGAGTTTTTGAATGTTCTTAAAGCTTAAATGAGTCTTTTTTCTTTTTATTTGCCTTTCCTTGTTCTCAGGTGATTGTGTAGTTGCTGTTTGGGGTTTGAGAGGGATTTTTCTTTGTACTATCAGAAGACATTTGATGGGTTATTTATTTTAGATATATATTAAAATAACTTACTAAACATAAGACTTTTATAGATTTGTCATCTTAGAACTCTGACATAAACTAACAGTTATAAGACCTAATGGAAAAAAATAAAATATATATTTCAAATAAATATATTGAAGATATCTACAATGAGTTAGGAATAGTAAAAATGTTGAGAGGCATAATAATGAAATACAAATAGTACATGCTCCAGAAACAATCATAATGTCAAAATTTATATGAGTATGACAACTGATTGACATGTTTAAGAGATGATTGTTCTATGTTTTCCTGTTTTGTTCACAATGTTCATTAAAGTAAGTTAGTCCTCATATGTACTCATATACTTAAGGAAAGGTAGTTGAATATTTCACACATTTACATATAAATATTTGTTGGAAAGAAATAGAGATAGTCAACTGACTTCATACATTAATTACTGTGAAGAATGTATTACCTTAGTTCTGATCACTCAGCTTCCTGATGATGATAAAAGTACAAATGAGTTGGAACTGATAGCTTATGAAAATTATTTGACTACTCAGATCAGAAGTCATTTTAGAAAGACAATTTAGAGCTTGATAGAAAAATAGAAGGTATGAAATGAGAAAATGAATTAGGTCTGTTGAGATAGGTATGCATTTGGGGAGGTTTTTTATTTAAGGTTGAAACGAAGCAATGATTATAACCCAGATCTGATACATGATTATGTCTCAGCAAGAGAGAACAAAATAACTGAGATTGTTTGCAAGGAAGCAAATATTATTTTGGATTTTGAAATCTACGCTAATTAAAAAGAGAAATAGAAGGAGAAGATGGACAGTGAAAAGCAATAGAGGTAATTAACAGAGTGGGGATAATCTAACAAGGTAAAAAAGCGTTGGTGGTGGTGGTGGTGAAGTCGCTCAGTCGTGTCCAACTCTTTGTGACCCCGTGGACTGTAATGTACTAGGCTTCTCTGTCCACAGGATTCTCCAGGCAAGAATACTGGAGTGGATTGCCATTTCCTTCTCCAGGGGATCTTCCAGACCCAGGGATTGAACCCGGGTCTCCTGCATTGGAGGCAGATGCTTTAACCTCTGAGCCACCAGGGAAGCGTTAAGATGTAAAATACTTTAATCATGAATGATCACAGATGAGTAATGCTAATGAAAACCTGTAGTGTTTGAGCTTTGAAATGATAAGTTGATTTAATATAGAGTAAAAGATGTTGAGTGTGGAAGAATTGATGCTTTTGAACTGTGGTGCTAGAGAGGACTCTTGAGAGTCCCTTGGACTGCAAGGAGATCCAACCAGTCCATCCTAAAGGAGATCAGTCTTGGGGGTTCACTGGAAGGACTGATGTTGAAGCTGAAACGCCAGTACTTTGGCCACCTGATGTGAAGAGTTGACTGATTGGAAAAGACCCTGATGCTGGGAGGGATTGGGAGCAGGAGAAGGGGACGACAGAGGATGAGATGCCTGTATGGCGTCACCGACTCGATGTACATGAGTTTGGATGAACTCCGGGAGTTGGTGATGGACAAGGAGGCCTGGCATGCTGCTGTTCATGGGGTCACAAAGAGACATGACTGAACGACTGAACTGAGCTGAACTGAAAAGATTTTGAAAGCAAATAAAAGTTTTAGAGGCATTTTGATGTTGAGGTATGTAGAATATAGTAGAGATAAAGAGAAAGTGTGAGCCAGAATCTCAAGCCATAAATAAATGGCAGTGATTTGCAAATATAGTTAGTTATAGTTAGTTCAGTTCAGTTCAGTTCAGTCGCATCGCTCAGTCATGTCTGACTCTTTGTGACCCCATGGAGAGCAGCACGGCAGGCTTCCTGGTCCATCACCAGTTCTCGGGGTTTATTCAAACTCATGTCCATTGAGTCAGTGATGCCACCCAACCATCTCATCCTCTGTCATCCCCTTCTCCTCCTGCCTTCAATCTTTCGCAGCATCAACATACTAACTATTAGTAGATAATATTAGTAGATAATGACTATGAGAAAGAGAGAGATTTGTAGAGCCATACGCCTTGAGTTTTTGTTTTGTTTGCTCACTTGCTTGCTTGCTTTGTTTTAAATCTGGGTTCTCAGAGAGGAAAAGTGGAAGATAATTTTGAAGTGGTAATGAGGAGCTGATACAATATCTATTCTGCTTCCTGGCTCTATAACCCATGGAGGAATGGAAGAAAACATTGCTTCCTGCAGAGCCTTTAAGGATTGTGATTTCAAAAAACAACTGTCAGATTTTCTAAAGGAAGAATGAATAATATATTCAGAAAAGCACTTAAAGACCAGTACAGTTTTGAGAATCAGATAAAGGTAACTCTAAAAGATACCACAGAATAGTTTTTGTTTTCTTTAGTTTTGATTTCTTTTGGCAAAAGTTGATAAGTGCAATACTGATTCAGAGCATTTAAAACCCCAAATGTAAGAAGTTTTACATATAGACATTTATTTTTTCCAAATTATTTCCCCCCAAACTTCAAAAGATGAGAATGAGAACATTAGTATGTATTTGAATAATCTCTTTCATTGGGAAAATTGATGCTCAAATTTTAGATAATTGTTCTTTTTTATCTCAAGTACTTTGATGATTTTATTTCTAAAAATGTTTTATTTTACATAAAATAATTATTTATCTAATTTATCCTATAATTTAAATACTTACTACTTATACAGCTACAATGACTTTTTCATAAAAATTACTTAAATTCCCTCAAAATCATTTGTAAATATGACCATTGTTTTTTGTCATGCTAACTTGGCAGTGGATTATTCCATTCACCCCTGAGATATCAGCAGGCAATTCTATCAGCTCAATATAAATAATGGCTAGTTTCCTTAAGGCTCCTATTATAAAAGAACAAAAGAACTCATATATTCTCTGCTGCAGAAAGAACTGCCTCTATTGATAACTTGCTCTTTCTTCTGTTCTCTTCACTAGGAAGTATGGAGTGGGATAATACCTAAATGAACAGAGGTGTCCATAGCATGAGACATCAAGGTCACTGACTCAAAGAGGGCCTGATAATCCATTTAAAAACATTACAATTCATTTTAGAATGGAAGAGTAAATGGTCATAATGGCCATGGTAAGACAAATTTAATAGTGATGATTTAAATATTTATTTCTTATGTGTTCTTTCTATAAATGCTCCTGCCTGATGGGCTTCTTTGGTGGCTCAGGAAGGAATCTGCCTACCAATGAAGGACACACAGGTGTGATCCCTGCATTGGGAAGATCCCGTGGAGAAGGAAATGGAAACGCACTCTAGGATTCTTGCCTTGGAAATCCCACGGACAGAGGAGTCTGGTGGGCTACAGTCCCAACTTGCTTGATCTTTTTTGGTATAATCCTAGGTCTCAGCAGGTCACGCCACCTGCCTATTTGTGATGAGGTTGAAGGTGAAGGTGAAGGTGAAGTCGTTCAGTCGTGTCCGACTCTTTGCGACCCCGTGGACTGTAATGTACTCTGTCCATGGGATTCTCCAGGCAAGAATACTGGGGTGGATTGCCATTTCCTTCTCCAGGGGATCTTCCCGACCCAGGGATCGAACCCAGGTCTCCCGCATTGGAGGCAGACGCTTTAACCTCTGAGCCATGAGGTTAGGTAATACATTATTATAAAGAGAGTTATCTTTATGATTTGGCTAGATCTCTGAGGGCTCTACTGTTAGGTATTTAGCAACACCACCACCATTTGAAGACTATAAATACATTTCCAACAAGAAATTTGGTAGCTTGCCTTATTATTTTAAAAAGCAAGAAGACACTGTTGACTCTTTTGCAGCAATGCATTCTTTGAACAGAGACCTCAAGCCTGAGAGAGAAAATTTAAAGTGGCCAGTCATGACCAGTTCATACGTATGAAAAGACTTTTCTTTTCAGATTCATGAATACCTGTTCAAAAGTAGATCAAAGTCAGGATTCTAAAACAATGAAACAGTGTATCCTTTGCAGACATTATCTCTAATAGAGAACCATCAAAAACTCATAATAACATTAGAAATAATTTGATACAATGTTTTCCACAAGAAATTAAAGTGTTATAACAAATTTAAATATTTGTTAAGTGGCTTGCCAATTCTGTTCATTTGATCTTGTTACATGAAAAAAAAAATCAAGATACTGTTTGAGCATGGTAGCTATAAGTTTGGCATGGTTCTTTACTAGGTTTTACATCATTTGGAAAATAAAAGTGAAATTCATTTCACATAGTTATAAAAACAAAAACATCAGCCACAAACTAATAATTTTAACTGTAATGGAAAATAAAGTGAAGTCTAATGTACCATTCTATCATTTTAGCATCATTTATATTACACTAGATTAACTTAAGCACCAAGAAGGCAGTCTCATTCAAGTTTGTAAATTAGAAATAAAACTGTAAAATAAATAAGAATGACCTTATTCAGTGCTTTCAAACTAAGCAGGGTATTGTCATAAAATTATAATTTTGTTACTAATTACTATTTTCAGTATATTGAAAAATTATAGGCATTAACATTAAAAGTCACTTTAAAATGTTTTGTTCACATTAAATTAGCCCCTTTTAGAGTATTTCACAATATTTTTATGAAGCAATTTGCATTTATACTGAGCTTGTTTTTCATATAATGTTCATATTTCTATTGGAATACTTATCCCATTTGAGTACATTTTTGTGAAGTTGAACAACAGGAAAATAATAGAGTTCAATAAAGAATTATGATAAATATTTTAGAAATAATGTCTATATTGAATCTGACCAATAATTGGGGAACAGTTTAAGGACAAAAATACTACCTGAAATTACAAATAGATAACATGCTCTAATGATTTTCTGTTTATCTTCCAAGAGATTTGGGAAGTATCATTTCTCAGTCTTACCTAGGGAAATGCCCTACTTGACCTGGAAAGCTTGATCAACTAAACTAGCTTAGTGTGGGCAATTTATTTGCATAACTAAGTACTCATCATTCTCAAATGCAGTGATTCATTATGATTAAAGTAGATATTGGTATTTGGGGTAGCTGAGAGCAGATGAGAAAGGAAAATGAAGTTCTTTGAATGGCTGCTAGTCTCTACTTCCCTTGTGAACTTTCATAAAAATTATTAATCTATTTATGCCTTGGTTGCATAATATCATATAAAATACAATTTTTGAATAAATGAAAATAATTCCCCAGAGTAGATTTTTAAAATATAAAACCATTTCTAATTTTACATAGGGTATATAATAATCACTGTAGTTTTATATATTCTTATGACTTAGGGAGGTAAGTGTTTTTCAGGCTGTTGCATATAAACTTCAGAATCCCTTGGTATTTGTTAAAAATACACATCATTGAGGTGGCCAAGATGGCAGAGTAAGAAGACTCTGTGTTCACTTCCTCCCACAAGCATGCCAAAATTACATTTTTACAGAGCAATTCTTGATAAGAATGACCTAATGACTAGCAGATTTTTTTTTTCTTCCAGAACTAAAGATAAAGAAGGAACCACAATGAGATGGGTTAGAGGAGTGGAGATACCAGAAAGTCAAGGACCACACTCTTGGGTGGACAACCAACCAACAGGATGATAATGACAGTTGTAGAGATTCTCCTCAAGGAGTGAGGGGCCTGAGCTCCAAATCAGGCTCCCAACCTGCAGTCTTACACCAGGAATACAAATGCTTAGAACATCTGGCTTTAAAGGCCAGAGGGGCTTGCATACAAGAGAGGCAGGAGGTTGTAGGAAACAGAGGCACTAACCTTAAAGGGTAATGCAAAAACTCACACTCTCTAAGATCTAGTTAGAGACAGTAAATTGTAAATATCCTAGATCATACCCACTCATTGCTTTAGGAGAGTCTCCCAGAGATGGGAGGTAAATAGCATACCTCTGCAAAAATAGATGTTGTTGGCAGCCATTTTGTGGAGCTTGTTCTAACACAAGGACACCGATGTTGGAAAGGATCCTCTCATTTTGGAGTCCTCTCACTAGTCCATTAGTTCTAGGGGCTTATGTGCCCACCAATCAGTAAGAAATAGCCCCAGGAACCCCAGAGCCCCATCGCTAGCTGTCACAGGACCCAAGACCATCTACCAGTAGGCAAACACTAGCCCTGGGACTCTCTGGGCTGGAGGTCAGCTATGCTGGGACCCTGTCCCACCCTCGAGTGCGCTAGCAGCCACTGTATAATAAGGCAGGACTGGCAGCCAAGCAGATCAAGGTGAGCCCTGCTTCCCAGCTCACCTGTATTAGTTGGTCCTGCCACAACAGAAAGGACCACACAATCTACTCTGGGAACTTCTCCTAGAGCATATAATTCTGGTGACCAGATGAGAGTGTGCTGCTGGGACCATTGGCTGTATCCTATACAAGGCCACTTCCCCAAGATTAAGAGGCCCCCAAACTAATACATACAAATAAAAACAGAGAGGTAAGGGAAAAATGAGGCTACAGAGGAATATGTTCCAAGTGAAGGAACGAAATAAAACACCAGAAGAAGAAATAGGTGACATAAAGTTAAGCAATTTACTCAATAAGAAGTTCATGATAATGATCATAAAGGTACTCAACAAACTATAGGCGAGAATGGATGGACACAGTGAGAATTTTAACAAAAAAATTAAAAAACATAAAGAACCAAACAGAAGCAAATTATAACACAATAATGCAAATAAAGAATACTAGAAGAAATCCACAGAAAATCAGATGATATGGAGGAATGGATAAGTGAACTGTAATACAGAGTTATGAAAATCATTCAAACTGAATAGGAGAAAAAAATGAGAAAAAAGAATTTTAAAATTAGCATAGTTTAAGTGAAGAAGGCTGAGTGTCGAAGAATTGATGCTTTTGAACTATGGTATTGGAGAAGACTCTTGAGAGTCCCTTGGACTGCAAGGAGATCCAACCAGTCCATTATGAAGGAGATCAGCCCTGGGATTTCTTTGGAAGGAATGATGCTAAAGCTGAAGCTCCAGTACTTTGGCCACCTCATGCAAAGAGTTGACTCATTGGAAAAGACCATGATGCTGGGAGGGATTGGGGGCAAGAGGAGAAGGGGATGACCAAGGATGAGATGGTTGGATGGCATCATGGACTCGATGGACATGAGTCTGAGTGAACTCCAGAAGTTGGTGATGGACAGGGAGGCATGGCGTGCTGCGATTCGTGGGGTCACAAAGAGACATGACTGAGCGACTGGACTGAACTGAATTGAACTGAAGAGATCTCTGGTATGACATCAAGCATATGAACATTCGTGTTATGTGGTCCTGGAAGGTAAAGAGAAAGGGGCATAAGACTTACTTGAAGAAATAATAGCTAAAAATATCCTTAACTTGGGAATGGAACCTTATATCCAGATCTGGAAATCACAAAGAGTCCCTATCAGCATCAACCCAAAGAGGTCTACACCAAGACATACTGTAATTTAGAATGGCAAAAATTAGAGATGAAGATAGAATCTTAAGAACAAGAGAAAAGCAACAAGTACAAGGGAACTCCTATATGTCAATCAACGTTTCAGAAGAAACTATGCAGTCCAAAATGGAGTGGCAAATATATTTAAATTCATGAGAAAACAAATAAAACTATAGTCAAGAATACTCTACCTGGCAAGATTATCATTCACATTTGAAGAAATGATAAATGTTTTACAGATAAGTAAAAGCTAAAAGAGTAGAGAATCACTAAACCGGCTTTAACAAGAAATGTTAAACAGACTTCTCTGAGTAAGAAGGAAAAGACCACAACTAGAAATATACAAGTTTTAAAAGAAAAAATACTCACAATAGCCAATGTAAATATACAGAAAAGTAGAATAAACCACTTATAAAGACAGTAGAAAAGTTTAAAAATAAAAGAAGCAAAATAATCTATATCCACAATAAGTAGTTAAGGGATACATAAGATAAAAAGGTGTAAAATACTTAAAAAAGTTAAATATTAATGAAGAATAAAATTGCAGGGTTCTTAGAATATTTCTGAACTCATTTTTTGAGACCAGTTTCACCCTGCCCCAAACCAGACAAAGATACCTCAAAAAAGGAAATTGCAGGCACAGAGATTGCAGGTAAACATAGATGCAAACAAATCCTCAACAAAATACTAGCAAACTGAATTTAACAGTGCATTACATGGAGCATACTTTATGATCGATTAGGATTAATCTCAGGAATACAAGGGTGCTTCAATATCTGCACATTATCCCATGTGATATACAACAATTACAAATTGAAGAATAAAAATTAGATGATGATACATTGAAATAATTCTTTTGCAAAATTCAGTATTCATTTTTTATAAAACTCTGAACAATGTGGGTTTAGATGGAACCTACCTTAACATAATAAAAACCATGTATACTCCATACTGGAAACTTAAAGTCAAAAATAAGACAAGGATGCCCACTCTCACCTGTCTCTGTGTAACACAGAACTGGAAATCCTAGATACAATAATTGGATAATAAAAAGAAATCCAAATTAGAAAGAGAAAAGGAAAACTGTGATTGTTTGCAGTGATACTATATAGATGTAGTATCTATACAGTAGTAGTAGATACTACAGATGTAGTATCTATACATTGTTTGATGTGATATTATATAGAAAATTCCAAAGATGACACCAAACAACTACTATGGCTAATAAATGAATTCAGTAAAAATACAAAATCTGTTGTGTTTATATATACTAACAATGAACTGCCAGAAAAAAGAAATTTAAAAGAAATCTCATTTATAATTCTATTACAAAAGAATAAAATATCTACAAATAAATAATACCAAATAAAACACCTCTTCTCTGAAAACTATAGTGTTCTGAAAAAAGGAATTGAGACAATGCATGCAAATGTAAAGATACATCATTCTTATGGTTTGGAAGAAGTACATATTTAGCACAATCCTTATCAAGATACCAATAGCAATTTTTCACAGAATAATAATAAATATTCTAAAAATAGTATGAAAACCCAGAAGATCTCTACTAGTCAAAACAATCTTGGGAAGAAGAACAAGGTGAAGGTATTTCATTTCCTGATTTAAAACTATATTACAAAGCTACAGTAACCAAAACAACATGGTACTGGCACAAAAACAGTCATACATATCAATGGAATGGAATAAAGCCCAGAAATAAATCCTCACTGATTGCTCCATTAATTTACAAGAAAGGAGTCACAAATATACAGTGGAGAAAAGACAAGATTCTTTAATAGATAGTGCTGAGAAAACTGGACAGCTACATACAAAATAATCACATTGGATTTTTTCATCCTATATACAAAACTAAATTCAAAACAGACTAAAGATTACACATCAGGTATGAAACTATAAAATTTCTAGAAGAAAACACAGGCAGAAGAACCTCTGACATCTGCCTTAGCAATATTTCTTTAGATATCTCTCTTTAGGCAAGGGAAAAAAAAAAACCCAAAATGAGGAAATGGGACTATATCTAATTTAAAAGTTTTTTCACAGAAAGAAAAGCCATCACAGAACTGAAAGGTAGCCTGCTGAATGAGAAAATCTGTTTTACAAACAGTATATTCAGTAAGAGGTTAATACACGATGTAAAATATGCAAAGAACTCATATAACTCAATGTAAATAAAAAGATTAAAAAATGAACTGAGAATTTTAAGACATTTTTCCAAGATATACAGACAGACAACTGATACATGAAAAAATTCTCAATATCAGTAATAATTTAGGAAAATGTAAATTGAAACCACAATAAGATATCATCTCACACCTATCAGAATTGCTGTTATATATATAAAAAAAAGGTAACTAATAACAACTGTCAGTGAAGAGCGGATCACTTTTACACTGTAGATGAAACATAAATTGGTACAGCCATGGAGTTTCCTCAAAAAATTAAAAAGAACTACCAAAGATTTAGCAATTCCACTTCTGGATATTTATTCAAAGATAACAAAGACATTAATTGGAAAAGATATATGTACTCTTATGTTCATTGCAGCATTATTTAAAATAGCCAAGATATGGAAACTACTGAAGTTTTTCTTGACAGATCAATGATAAAAATATGACATATATTATATATGTATATGTACATATATATGGACTATTAGAGTCATATCAAAGAATAAAATCTTGCCATTTGCTACAACATGAGTGAGTGAGTGACAGTTGCTCAGTTGTGTATGACTCTGCAACCACATGGACTGTAGCCTGCCAGGCTCCTCTGTCCATGGAATTCTCAAGGCAAGAATACTGGGGTGGGCTGCCATTTCCTTTCCCATGCAACAACATGTATGGACTTTATTACACTGAAAGAAATAAATCAGACAGAGATAGACAAATACCATATGATTCCACTTACATGTGGAATCTAAAACAAGACAAACATAACATCAATAACAGACTCAAATACACAAAAGAGAAGCGGTCTTTGCCAGTTAGGAGGGAGGTGGAGGTGTAAGTGAAATATGTGAGGGAGATTAAGGGACAGAAACTCCCAGTTACAAAGAAAATGATTCATAGGAATCAAATATACATTATGGGGAATATAGTAAATAACACTGTAAAAAAATAAAAATGGTTGTGAAAAAATACAAAATAAAGTTTGAAAACACACATGCGCGCGCACACACACACACACACACACCCACCCCCAATGCACATTCCTCATTACCTGTCTATTGAATCATAATATGTGAGACTAGGACCTCCATTTTTAGCCAAACCTTGAATGTAATTTGAAAATCTGACTGGTAATTCTCATAACAGTTACTTATACAATCTATTCAATAAAGACAGACATTCTTATAACGTACAAAGTTTTTATCTTTCATTGCCCAGAATTATCTGTGCAACTTCTAGTTCACATGCCATAGCACAAGGAAATGATTCACTGGATTTCCCTGAAGAGACCCTGCAGAGTAGTCCCCTCTGCTGGTCTGCTGGAATCACTATCAAGTTTGCACTGGTGGCTCAGACAGTAAAGAATCAGCACACAATGCGGGAGACCCAAGTTAGATCCCTGGATTGGAAAGATCCCCTGGAGAAGCGAATGGCTACCCACTCCAGTATTCTTGCCTGAGAATTCCATGGACAGAGGAGCCTGGTGGGCTATAGTCAACGGGGTTGCAAAGAGTTGGACATGACTGAGTGACTAACACTTTCACTTTCACATGTTCCTGAGGGCTGTGCTCAGGAAGGTGCAAGTGCAAGTCTATTCCTACAGGAGGTAGAATTCTCTGAAGGCCAGCTTTGGCTTAAGAGATTGCTAAAATAGTCCTGTCTGAAAATTTCTTATGTCCTCCATATAGTCTGAGACACTTCCTTCCCTGCACTTTTACTTTCACAAATGTCAAATTTGAGCTCTGTACCTCTGATCTTTCATGTTTTTCTTTTTCTAGTTTTTCCTTAATAAATCTCTTGCATGTCTAATTCCATCTTGGGTCTGCTTCTTGAAGGCACACACACGTATATACACATACATACAATATAATATATTGATTTATATAAAAATATATAAAGCATACAAAATGATGTCTTATAAAGTACATATAATATCATTTCCTTTAAGAAGTTTTTCCAAGATTCCCCAGGTCCTAAGTGATGGAGATTAAAAACAAACCCCATAATATCTGACTTCTAAATCTCCAAATCCATTCTCTTTTACTAGATGAAATTGCTTCCTCTTTTGGAGCATTAATCCTGCATTTAAGTTGACAGTTGAAAACTTCACAGTAAATAAAATCTCAAGAGACTTCTCAGCTCCTGAAAATGGTTTCCTAAGTATAAGCCTCTGCATTTTAGAATCAGTGACAAATAGGAGTAGGACATTTTGTTTTCAGTCTGACCTTGATCCATTTTTCTGCACCAAAGTTCTTATAATCCATGATGGATCTGTGCCCTCTAGAACAATTAGAAAATATTCTAGGTATCACTGAGTATTTCTACAATATGTGCACAAATCTTAAGTCCAGTTAAACAGATTATAGAAAATTATACCCCAAGAAAAGTAGGTTATTATGGAATTTAGAAAGATAATTGTTAGAAGTCAGGTTTAGAGCAAAAGGGAAGATTCTGAATGAGGCAGTCCTTCACCTGGTAATCTCTATAGAGATGACAGGAAAAGTACTTGATGGAAAAATCTTCAATGATGGATAATTCTATGATTGTCTTACACAGAAACAAAATGGGAGCTGGTTTGGGGATATGTTGTAAAAGATGATTCAATTTCTTTGTATAGAAATCTCTCATTTTTTTCCTCTTCATGTCTGACATGCTGAAAAAATGTGAAGTAACTAGAACTCTTTTGACAGCATTTCATTACATCAAGAAATTAAATACACACACAGATAAATACACACATATGCTTAATATGGTGAAGTTTAACTCATAATATAATACAATTTATTGTTTACATAATTTCTGGAGTACTTCCAAATTGCAATTGTAAAGCCATGAGTTTTCATGGTTTACTAAGCAAGGTGCAAATACAATGGTCATTGCAGTCAGAAAAAGATATTTGTTTGAATCTTGAGTTTACCAGTGTAAAATGGTAAACTTGGGCAAATGACACATTTTATTATGCTCACCTGAAAACGGCATAAAATTGTTTCTATCACAAGACTGTGTACATTTTATAACTTTATCATGGTATACCAAGTGGTGTGTATACACATCATAGTGTATAAATAGAAAGCTGTTCTATCAATTTTGACCCATTCCAGACATTGAAAGTAGTTCTAAAGTGCTTTTGTTACCCTGAAGGAGAAAACAACAGATTTTAGCACCTTGATTAAATTAATTTAGCCAGAATGTCCTTGCAGAAATGACTGTGGGATACATTACATTTTTATTTTTTAAAAAGACAGTATGAGAATATACAGAATGAATGCATGAAAGTGAGCACTAATTAAACCCATTTTTAAGAGCAGAAAGATTCTATAGCACTTTTATTTGGTGCACAGTTCGGATTTTGATATTGCAGTCACTGTTAATGAGGTACATTTTTAAATGTAATGACACCTCTTTTCTCACCTTCTAGCTAATTTTCTTATCTTTCCCAGGATCATATTAGTGCTCTAAAGAGTATCAGTCAATTAATCAAAGTTTTCTTATCTTCTGTACAACTGAATTAAGATTATACTAAAGAAACAACCTAGAAGTTAACCTTTTAACTTAATCTTTAACTTAGGTTATGCTTTTGGTACTCAAAAAAACTCTTCCTATTTCAAAGATGTAGAAAGATTCTGAAGGTTCTCAAGTGGATTAGAAGTGACATGTACACCCTACATGTATAAAATAGTTAGTGGGAACCTGCTATAAAGCACAGAAAGCTCAGCTCCTTGCTCTGTGATGACCTAGACAGGTGGGGTGGGGAGGGGTGGGAGGAAGGTTCAAGAGAGAGGGGATATATGTAAACCTACAGATGATTCACTTCATGTACAGCAGAAACTAACACAATTACACTCCAATGGGGGAAAAATGAGGATGAGGTGATTGAATGGTTTGAGTTTGAGCAAACTCCAGGATATAGTGAAAGAAAGAGAAGCCTGGCATGCTGCAGTTCATGAGGTTGCAAAGAGTTGGGGATGAATTAGCAACTGAACAACAACAACAACCAGTTAGTGAGTGCTGCTGCTGATGTCTTGGAAATACATACAGAAAGAAGTGTATCCTCTGGCAACATATTTGAAGGAACTAGAAGCTACAGAGAAATCTTCCCCAGGTAACCCCATCCCCTCTCCATACCCTCTGCAAACAAATTCACTCACAACAAAAATGACATACACATGTCATCACATCAGGCTTCCAAACATTAGTATTTTTGCTATTTCCTTAAGTGTTAATATGTAAGGAAGTAGGACAATGTCAAGAATGAGTTAGGGGGTATGGTTTTTAGATAAGAAAAAAGGAACATAATCATGTGTTCCCAATCTCTAGAGAACAGAACATAAGACAGGAACACTGCCTTTGAAAAGAAGACATTTCTGCCTCTGATTTTTAGTTTGGCTATAAATTCCCTCATTAATGTTGGTATCAAACATCAGTTACCAAAATAAGGGCCAAAATCAGTTACCAAATAAGTAGGAATGAGATACTGATGTCCTGTCACAGTCACCTTCTTCTCCCTGTTGCAGAGGCATGAAAATCTGGGTATTTGCACAGGAATTAAGACTTTTTTTCATAGCACTCATAAGGAGTTGAAAGGAGAGACAGAGATACCTCTCTGTATTAGAAAGGAATGTTTCTGGAAAGAACTCCAACAGAATGTTCAATCTAATAGGTAGTGGGTGATTTATACAGTAAAATAGGTAAATTTGAACAAGATGCAGAGATGATAATACAAACCAAGGAAATGATTTTAATGATTTGATGCAAAAGAAGAAGACTATATTTATGTTTTTTTTTATTTAAAGATATTTTATAAAAATGGTTAAATATAAATAAGGCCTCCTACACAACAGTTTCCAGGATACTAGTTCCTTTGTATAAAACTCTGTATGTGCTTGAGTGTATATGTTGCTATGAAGAAAAAAGATTGGAAAGACTCATGAGAAACCATTTGTGCATACTCAGTCATTCAGTTGTGTCTGACATTTTTGCGGCCCTCTAGACTATAGCCCACCAGGCTCCTCTGTCCGTGAGATTGTCCCGGTTTCTCCCAGCAAGAATACTGGAGTGGGTTACTATTTCTTCCTCCAGGGGATTTTCCTGCCCAGGGATCAACCTTGCATCTCCTGCACTGCAGGTGGATTCTTTACCACTGAACCACTGAGGAAGTCATTAGTAACAGTTATCTCTAGGGTGTGAGATTACATTAACTATCTGAGATCAGGTTTGATTTATGAACACAGTATAGATGGAGGCTACTCTGACCAATACATGTAGTATTTGAGGGCTGGGAACATATGTATTTAATATATTTATTTCATCTTCCCATCACATAGTAGGTGCTCAAATTGCTATTGCCCAAGGACAAATATTGTCTTTACTATACTTGTAAACTTAGAGAATAACATCTTTGATGGCATCCTTTTCAAAAATAATAAATGACTATCTTAGTGGTAAAAAATGATAATGTAACTGAAAATGTAATGAATCTTGATTCTCTTGTTACCATTTGCTTTCGTTGTGGTGAACTCATGTGGAGGGCACATTTATGATTTAAATTCTATTTTCTCATGTCTGATAAAAATTTCAGCAATTGTAACTCCCTAAATTGTGCCAAAGGTCATGTCAAAATTTTAGGTAGGGGGCAAAGTAAGTTGCAGAGAATAACACTAAATAATCACTGGCCTTAAACTAAGATAAAGTTTTTCAGTTAATATATTTAGGGACCTGGAAGAAGCTGTTCTTTTGTTATGTGCATGTGTGTGTGTATGTGTTTGAGAGAGAGTGAGACAGAAATAAAAAGATAGAACAGAGAAACTAATCTGGATCTGGTTCTCTTTATTCACTCCACCTGAAACTGAATAATTCAGTTCACAGTATCTTATTTAGGAAGTTGTTTGAATAGCGTAATAAAAATCATCTAAGGAAAAGCACACTGCAGCATAATTTTTTGAGCCAAAAGAGCATCTGAGAGGGCATCTTCCCAGCACGGTCCCCATCATGTGCTTATGGGGTGGTCTATATGAAAGAATTAGAATAGATCATTTTGCTAGAAAGCTCATTGTACAAAGTGAAATAAATCATTTGTTTTGTAAATACTAACTTCAGTTTACTCAATAATATATTCAATCAATGTCCTCATACAATTAGAGTCCTTTCATTTCTTTTGTATGATACTCAATGATCAAAATATTTATGTTAATATGTCATTCTATTTATACATTCAAAGTTAAAATGAAAAAGAAATTTTTTGAGGAAGAACTATAAGTGTATACAATTACAGATTTGAAAACAATTTATTAATGTTTATATACTTTTTAATCATGAAACAGTAATAATTCAACTTACAAATATAATTTATATTGGCTTCATATTATTTAGATGAGTAAGAAGAAAGCTATGAGGAAAGAGTCTGCATTTGAATATAAAAATTCATGGTAATGTTACCCTGTGATTTCATAATTTATATCAAGTATATCAAGCCTATGGTATCCATAAGATATGCTTTTGAAAGTCAAATGACTATATACTTATTTATAAATTGATAAAATCTGGATAACATGAATAATTCAAAAGTGCACATGGAAATGTTCACATTAAATTTATCTGAATTGCTTTTGCAATAGTGAATTCCCTTTAAATCCATTCATTCCTTAGCCAGACAACCATAACTATATGAAGGTTTTGATCTAAGTCTTCTATTCTCTTTACCATCTTTTGATTCATCACAGCTGGGTCAACCTAGTTTCAAATTTCAGGCCATAAATATAGGAATTTAAAGTATAAGTAAATTTTTTCATAATTATATAATCTCATCTTGTGTAAAATCAAAGGAAAAGAAATGTTTTAAAAAGACAGAAATTATAAAGAAATGTAGATCTCTTCCCAACCTTGTCTTTCTGCTTAATTCATTCTTTAACACCATCTCAGTCCGGAAAACACAATCTTGAATATTTTGAACTAATAATATACTTTATCAATGATTATTCAATATGCAGCACAGAATATGGAAATGAAGAGGAGACAGCTGTGTAGATATTGATCAAAATTTGTCACACAAGACTTCTATGCACACAATCAATTTCAAAGGAATTCTAACAAAAATGCTTTAAATTTTTTTTTGCCCCCTGAATTTATTATCCCCTAAAATGATACTGCCTTAGAAAATCTTACATCTCCCTCAACATACGTATCCCTTGCGAAGGTCAACTGAAACCCAGAATAAAAGATGAAAAGTCTCCAGAATGAACAACTCAGTGGCCTCATCTATCAGAAAATATTGATTGGTTTGATAATAATTCTGTCAGTGTGAGACAATGGTTATTTTGGAAGGAGCTTTTCTAAAGTACAAGACAAAATTTATAGTGAAGTCCTTTGAAATTGATTGGGGGCATAGAAGTCTGTGTGACAAATTTTGTCAATGTCTACACAGCTGTCTCCTCCTCATTTCCATATATTGTGCTAAGGAAAATATGTTGTGCTAAGGTAACAATCTTGGGAAGGGCAAACCCTAAGTTATCCCAAGGGGATAAATTATGATTTTTCTGAATGAATCATTACAATTTATTATCTCTTGAACAGAGATGTTGCCTTAGTTAAAGTTAGCTAGTTGAGATTTCATGGACATATGTTGTTTAACAGATAAAAAGGTGCAAACAGAATTGATATAGCCCTTCACATTTTATTACCTTTACCTCTCTGCCTAGAGTGGATATAGGATATCTGTTCTTATAGTAGCTATTCTATTGATATAACAACAAGGTGACAGACAGGGATTTCCCAGGCAATAATTCTAGAATGAGTTGCCATTTCCTTCTCCATAGAATTTTCCTGACCAGGGATCTAACCTGGGTCCTCTGTATTGCAGGCAGATTCTTTACTGAATGAGCTAAGAGAGACGCCCCAATCTTATTTCATATTGAACTCCATATGCTGTTCATTTTGGTCAACACCTTTCCAAGATTCTAATTCTGATAAGTAATTGTTATATTCTTAAATGTCTATAAAACCTTGACAGATAGTATAAGTAAATGGAGTATGAAAGAACTGAAGGAGAAAGGAATCATGTATATGTATGGCCAAGTTCCTTTGCTGTCTACCTAAAACTATCACAGCATTGTTAATCAGCTATACTCCAATAAAAAAAAAAAAAAAAAAGTGAAAAAAAGAAAAGAAACCTGTCGTTACCAAAGGGGATAGAGGTGAGGGGTGGGGGAGGATACAAATAAATTAGGAGACTGAGATTACATATACACACTACTACATATAAAGTAGATGATCAACCTATTGTATAGCTCAAGAAACTACAAAATATCTTGCAATAGCTTACAAGGAAAAAAAAATCTGAAAAAGAATACGTGTATGTGTGCGTATAATTGAGTCACTTTGCTGTACACTTGAAATTAAGACAACATTATCTGCCTGCAATGCAGGAGACCTGGTTCGATCCCTGGTGTTGGGAAGACCCCTGGAGAAGAGGAAGATTACCCACTCCAATATTCTAGTCCATGGAATTGCAAGGAGACTGAGAGACTTTTACTTCACAATAAAAGAAAACAAACAAAAAAACAAATGATGAGTATCAAGGTTAACCAAAAGAGAATAAGGTATCTATGAAGGCCAGTCATCATTTGCCTATGGAAATCCCATCTTAATATGCCAATATTGAAAGATCATCCAAGTTTTTAAGAGAAAAAAAAATATGCATTTGTGTGTAAAATTTCCCAATTTCAAATGCTGAAAACTAATCTGTTTTTGAACTTTTTAAGTCAGTATTTCAACCAATACCATGAGGGTCAATCTAACACATCTGTGGGTGAGCAAGATTATTATTTAGGAGTTAAATTATTTAAACAAGAGGACAAGGACAATGTCTCGTTTAATATATTTGACTGTGACAAAATGATGTAACATGCAGCTTGCTTTGATTGTTTTCCCTGGTTCAAGACAATTACATAAATAGATCTTAAATTATACCAGGCCATAATAATTTCAACAGCAAGTCTGAACCAGCTGCAACCCCATATTTAGCTTTTTCACATTCCTTTAAAAAAGCTTTAAAGTTGATTTTCATTTCAACTGAAAACTTGAGAAATAAAATAGGTCATAGGCTAAGCAGATGGCTAGTGAGAACTTCACGAAATAAAAATGAGGGTCAGTTTCTGCATGAAAAGCAGTTAGAAAATGAAGTAGATATTTCTGTGATGTAAAGTGCACTAGGAACTCTGTTCATCTGTTTCAGATATGTGCTCTGCATATTCCCTTGAGTGTGGTTTCAAGAACATTTTATATGTATCGTGTATTTCATTACAGCTGTCAGAGCAGAGAAATGTTTCTGAGGAGCAATGACAATAATGATGTTAAAGAAATTGATGTTATGAGGATGAAAAGTTCTACCTGGGCCAAAGAATCAAATCAGCTAACTTTAGCTGTTGGATGGATATGCGTATAATATATGATGAAGGTTTTGTTTAATTTTTATTCATATCTCATAATCTAACCAACTATTGATGTAATTCCCAACTGCGTAGAGTTTCTATAATTATGTATGGTTAAACCTACATGCCATTATTGACTATAGTGGAGTTTCACTGTTGCCAAACTAGAATCTACTCTCTTTCTTTCATTTTCTTAATAGCATTTGGACTTTCCTAAGAAAAGTTTTTCTCCCACCTTTTGTATGACTGAAATGACTTACATTTCATGAGTGGGACTGGTTCTACCTAACCTGAATGGATGGACTTGTTCTCCAAATATCAAGCAGTGTACTATATAAAGGATGTATAAACGATGCTATACCGAACATCATCCATGCCTGGATCAAAGATGATTGTGTTGTAGGAAAGGACATTACAGTTGGGAGATTAGTATATGTAAAGTCTGCAGTAAGAAGGAGTATAATATACTCAAAAATACATTTCATCAAATGTCCCTGGTGCATAGATAGTAAAGAAAGATAGTGGAGAAAGTTAAAGCCAGAGATACAGACATAATCCAGAGTTTATGAATCACTGTAAACCTTCAAAAAGGTTGGTATTTATCCTAATGTGGTGTCACTCACTAATTTTAATGACTGACATGCTCATATCTGTGTTTTGTTTAAGAAATCATCCTTGTTTCTGGGTGGAGAATGAACAAGAAAGGAAGTAGCAGGCCGTGGCAGTAGGGAGACCAATCAGGAGTCTACTGTAGCAATCCAGGTGAAAGATGATAGACATTCTGAGGAGTATGGTGTTATAGAAATGTAATTAATAGATGAGGGCAAAGAGACGAATAGATGCTTTGACTTACAGAAGTCAATATGTATAAAGTATCACAGGACTAGCGGAAAAGTTTGTAAGATATAAGTGATAGAAAAGGTTATCTTGAAATGAAGGGATAAGGAAAGAACACATGGGAGATTACATCTTTGAACTAAAGAGTAAAGGATAGATAAAGTATGATAAACAGTGATGGAGGTGAGAGAGCAACACCTGTGAGCGCAGTAGTAAGAAAGGAAAAAGGTGAACTGTTAGGGATAGGTCAGAGTGTAAGTAACTGCACGTTTACAACGCAAAGGGATCATTAACATAGACAGAGAAAGCTGTGTCAGGAAGTCAGATGTGGGTTTATGGTATTGGCGTGATGTCTGGTTGACTTCTTTGTACATTATTCAACAGAAAGCACTGGGCCATTTTCAGGAAAAGGTTTTCAGGAAATCAATTTATCCAAACAAAGCAATGCTTTAATATTTATATGTATCTGGAAGTAGTAGGGGAAGTGATTTCTGGAGTCCTAGCTAAGGAAACCTAAGAGTTGAACATGACTTAGCTACAAAACCACAACCATAGCAAAGGAAAGGATTAAAGGGGGCCTTAGCAAGTCTTTGCAATGGAAATGCAGAAGCATTAGGCTGATTTGCTGACATCAAACACAACTGGATGAGTGATGGTGATAGGAATACAAAGATAAATGGAACTTAAAGTTTGCTAGTTAGATAGGCAATAATACTGTTAACAGAAACAGAAAAACTGAGGGAATATTATATTTTGGTAAAAGAAAAGGGTAATTTTATAACTATTATAAATTAGTTACAAGATATATTGCCTTGTTTCCATAGAATCAAGCAACACTAACTGTAACTGAGATGGAAATAAAAGCTATCTTCAAGCGATTAGTAGTTAAAGTGCAGATTTGTTTATACTGTAGACACATCCACCATAGCTATGTCATTTATTGATGAGTATTTTAAATGTATCTAATTAGTAATTAAATTTGGTGCATATGGCACTTTATGCAGCTGCTAGCTTCTTCCACTTTCTGTCATTAGACGGTAAATTCCTAGAGGCCAGGAATAATGTCTTCTTTAGAGTCACTAATGTTTGAATCAAAAAGGGCTTAGAGATCTGTTGAGGAAAGAGCTAAAGCTCGTCATGACATCACTGACTTTTTGACACTGAGGTTAAAGAATACTCCCTGTATGTTAAGTCTTTGTCTCTCTGTACTTCTGAGTCCTAATTTGTCTATTGACAACCCCCCTTGTCAACTTCTCCATGTATGTATTTTCAGCACAATGCCAGCAAAGAAGTTATGTTGACCCTGGTTAACTAAGGAATCATCAGAAGATTTTCTTTCATTTTTGTTGATTATGCTATGAAAAGTTTATCCCACTTCCCTAGTTTTTAAGAAGAACCTAAGAAACAGAAGAAATCTTGCTTTAATGATCCAAGAAGACTTAAATATCTATTGTGATTTTAAAACCATAAAAAGCAAAATAATCAGATTAGATGAGTATAACCTTTAGCACAATCCCCTCAAATTTTCTAATATAGTTTTCTAAATTTCAGGGACTTTTGAATTGCCTTACAATTTAATTCATTCTGGTAAAATGATAATTCTTGTTAGTTTTGTTCTAGCTAATCAAGATTTTATTGTGCAAAAGTTAAAATGACTTATTTAAGTACTATTTTCAAGTCTAATTGGAGTATTAAGTAAAATGCATTTGAACAATGAAACATAAAAGAAATAGATTTTATTCTAATAAGTAAAACTGCTATTTCTACTAAAGACTATTAAGGGATTGCTTTTCCTACATGTAAAGAAATGTAAAATACTGTTCCTCTAACATTTTTCCCTAATAAAATCATTTATAAGCCTTTTTAGAAAAGCATATCTGATGTAGACTTATGAAACAGATTTAGAAACAGCAAATGAGATAAGGCATTGTGCTTTCTTTTTAATAAAAGCTACTAATATATCATAGAAGCCTTAAATATTCTCATGTACAAAGAAACTTTTTCAAAGATCTTGAAGTTCTAATAAAAATGATTTCAGTGCTATAACTCTACAAAAACATCCTTCCAAAATGGCTTTATGCTACAGCCAGACAGCCTTTAAAATAGTTCTCCAATTATTTAACAAAATGAAAGATGAAGAATGACCTCACTGGGAATTTTATAGTAAGTTATCATTCATGTCTTGCTTAGAGTTTTTCTGTAAGGCAATATCAGGATGGAAATGGATATGAGGTGACATTAAGTATCAGGGATAAGGGTAGAACACAGATCTAAAAATGAGTCAAGGAAAGAATATCAAATTACAAGGTTCTCAAAGGCTAGGGTCATAACTTCCAAGGATTTCATAATCATTTCCCATCAGGCTCATCAGATAGTAGGTCTAATAGTAAGATCTAATTATTAATGTTCATCACATGTAGACGTGATGAAGCTGCAACACTGCAAACAGAATAAGAGGAGCTAGGAAAGCCCTGTAGTCCTACATGATAAAATAGGTAAAATGTCTGTCTTTCCCCAAGTTTTCATCCTATTAACTAGACTATCCCACTTTGACATCTCTTCCAAAGGATTTAGACATTCAGTTCCTCAAAAATACTCCCAAGCCCTTTACAATCTGCAAAGAAAAGTCAAATGCAAGTAATATTGTTAATCTTTAAGAGGTTCAATTATCAGTGTCTTCATTTTTATTCTCTCCCTAAACCTATGACAAACCTAGATGACATATTAAAAGCAGAGACATCACTTTGGTGACCAAGGTTCATATAGTCAACATTATGGTTTTTCTAGTAGTCATGTACAGATGTGAGAGTTGGATCATAAAGAAGGCTGAGTGCCAAAGAACTGATATTTTTGAATTGTGGTACTGAAGAAGACATTTGAGAATCCCTCTGGACAGCAAGATCAAACCAGTCAATACTGAAGGAAATCAGTCCTGACTATTCATTAGAAGAAATGATGCTGAAGCTCCAATGCTGTGGCCACATAATGGGAAGAGCCAACTCACTGGAAAAAGATCCTGATGCTGGGAGAGATTGAGGGCAGGAGGAGAAGGGGGCAACAGAGGATGAGATGGTTGGACTGTATCATTGACTCAATGGACATGAGTTTGAGCAAACTATGGGAGATAATGATGGGCAGGGAAGCCTAGTATACTGCAGTTCCTGGGGTTGCAAAGAGTCAGACACAACTTAGCAACTGAATAGTAACAACTACACCTATATTTCATCACACTATGATTATTTAATTCATTTTAATGAGAGTAGATAACCCTGTTATTACCACTGACACCATGCAAAATAAATAAGGAGGGCTTCCCAGCTGGAGCTAGTGACAAAGAACCCACCTGCCAATTCAGCAGACATAAGAGATGTGAGTTTGATTCCTGAGTTGGGAAAGTCCCCAGAGGAGGAAAGGCAACCCACTCCAATACTCTTGCCTGGAAAGTCCCATGGATAGAGGAAACTGGTGGGATACAGTCCATAAACATAAAGAGTTGGACATGACTGAATTTACTTAACATGCATGCATGCAAGAATGTTGAAAAGAAAAAAAAATGATATGCATAACCACAAATGAATGAGAGGGAAGAAAATACAGCTCTTATCCCATTGCAAGGGAATCAGGAACATATTTTACATTTTAGTTTATCCAGATTGAGTACACCTGCAAATATAAATATAACTGAAGAATGGTCTACCTACATGAATGAAAATATATCAACATACATATATACACAAAATATGCATAATTAATACTGGGTTAGAATAGCACTTACTAATCAATTTTCTTATTTAAGTTTTTTAATCAATGAAATGTTCATCTGACTGGAAATATCCAGTCAAATAGGTCTTGACTGTTTTATCTCTGATAGAAATTCTGGTGATCAGTTGGGAAGGGAGAGGATGAAATCTACTAGTGCCACTGCCTCTCAGAAATAGAAAATCCAAAGAAAAATATACCATGCCCAAAAGGAAGTCTACGAGGGCCATTCCCAAAGTTAGGGATTGCTCAGAGCTTTTGTTTGCCCCTTTTTTCCATTCCCAAATAAAGAGATTATTAATAAGGTTAAGAAGGATTAGAAAAGTCCTGAGTACAAAGCACGAGGACATGGAAGACAGGGGATCAAAATAGCAACTTTCACTGCTAATCTTAGGTCAGAGAGGGGAAAAGAGAACCTGTAGTTTCTTATGATCTTGCCCAGCTCATAGGCCCAGAGGTGCCACACAGAGGCAAACTCTCTGATAACAAATTGGGAGCTTTGCCTGATATCAAAAACATATGTGCTCTTTGGAGTCTGTAAGTAACTGAGGATTTGGGAATTCATGATTTTATTTCACCACATCTAACTTTAGGGGACTTCTCCAGTGGCTCACTGGCAAGAAGGTTATAACAGCCTTGGGAAGGAGGACAGAGGTTCTCAAGTGGCAGGAGGAAATAAACTGCAAGTGGCAGCCTTTTTTTTTTGTTTTTCTTCTAATCCTGTGTTATCATGAAGACACCTGGATCTGTCTGAACTTTATCTTGAACCTTGAGCTAACCAATGTGTTTTTCTTATGGAAATATTGTCTTAAGTTATGTCAATGAAAGGATGTATTTGCTTGGAAATCTGCCTTTCTTCAAGATTCATGTCAATTGTTTTATGGCCAGAATTGTTTTATGGCCAGAGATGGTTCCCCTTGTAGATGATTCTATCCCCTTTGAGATGATTCTATCTCAAAATATATATTGTAGGAGAAGGGCCTGGTGCAACTCAGTCTTGAGGTGTTTCTTTTATCTGATTCAGTTCAGTTTTGTTCAGTCGCTCAGTCATGTCCGACTCTTTGTGACCCCATGAACTGCCAGGCTTCCCCGTCCATCACCAACTCTTGGAGTCCACCCAAACCCATGTCCATTGAATTGGTGATGCCATCCAACCATCTCATCTTCTGTCATCCCCTTCTCCTCCTGCCCTCAATCTTTCCCAGCATCAGTGTCTTATCCAATGAGTCAGCTCTTTGCATCAGGTGGCCAAAGTACTGGAGTTCCAGCTTCAACATCAGTCCTTCCAATGAACACCCAGGACTGATCTTTAGAATGGACTGGTTGGATCTCCTAGAAGCATTTTAACAGGTATAAAATGCCTTGCTATAAAATAGCAAGGGGGCACTCTTTATGTCTGCTTCTGATGTCTATGTAAGAAGCTTTCTCCATCCCTTTGATATTTTAATAAAACTCTGTTACACAAAAGCTCTGAGTGATCAAGCCCCATCTCTGGTCCTGGATTGAATTCCTCTCCTCCAGAGGCCACAAATCCCAGTGTCATTCACTGGTCACATCTGTAACTTTTCAGCGGTGAAAAAAAAAAAATTCACCTGCAATGCAGGAGACACGGATTTGATCCCTAGGTCTGGAAGAAACCAGGAGAAGGGCATGGTAACCCATTCCAGAACTCTTGCTGGGAAAATCTCATGGACAGAGGAGCCTGGTGGGTTACAGAGCATGGGTCTCAAAGAGTCAGACACAGCTGAAGTGACTGAAGATTAATGTGCACACCCATACACACACACACACACATACTAAATTCAGAGACTGACAATAATTAGCAAGCAGATAAATTCTTATGAATCACTTCTACATTTCACTTTCCAACATATATACCACACCAAGCATCTCATTACTCTGTACACATGCTGGGACCTTTCATAACTCTAGTTCTGTCTGTGCCTCAAGGCATCTCTCCACTTTATTTGCTTAATCCTAGACAACTCCTACCTAATCTTGAAGGTAGAGTTTTGATATTCTTTTCTGGAAATTTTGAACTTTCTTGGCTCTTAAAGATCAATCCTCATTCACATTTAATTCTTCCTTTTATACAAATTTTCCCACTAGAGTATGAACTCTTCAAACAAAAAACAGGAATTATATTTAACTATTTTTATTCTTAATTCCTAGCACAGAGTAGATGTATGGGAAATCTATAATATAATTAGTATTTGAAAGGCTTAAGATACCTGTGTCTTTTTAAAACATTTTGGGAGGGAATATAAGTTTTCCCTCTCCTAACTATATGGAATATTTTCTAGAATAATGGAAAAAATCCTTGGGATATAGAGAACCAATATCCAGATCAAACTCTGCCACTACATGGTCTTATGTCATTTGACTTTTCTGGGCCTCAATTTCTCAGTAATGAATCAGAGTGTTCTAAAGTCCCTTCTAACATAAACATCCTGTGACTTGTTGGTAACTCTCCCAGAACACCTCTCTTAACCTGGAAAAAAAAGAAATAATTTGGGCAACAAATGCTGAAGTCAAAACTTCAGTGGATAGTTTATTTACCAAACAGAAAATATAAGATGAAATAAAGCAAATGGAAATAGTCCCAAACTATCACTAGGTCCATTTCCACCATTTCAATTCACCTCTGGAAGCAGATGAGAAACATTTTGCACCTCTTTATATGTGGAGCTACAATTTTAAGGCAGCATATGCTTTAATGTCTTATGTTACATTGCCCTTAAGTGGGAACTTGTCTGAATATACTTGGCCTAATTTAGCTCTGATCCATAAAATGAACCAGACCTAAACTGAGCCAGACTGAAAAACTAATCAGAGCTCTATACTTGATTGGAGAAAAGGGCTGAATAAATAGTTTTTGGATGTATGGTTAAATTTTGCACTAGAATGAATTCTGGGACAGATACCAAATAATTCCCTATATGAAGTTTATAACTTTGACCAACTTGTCTTATATTTCCTATTGCTTCTTTTGAGATTACAATTTTATTCCTAATGTTTAAAGATGTGAGTGTCTAGGAATTAATATAAAGTAAATGCAAAACTTGATCTCAGTGCTGAAGAACCTACAGAAATAGTAATTGTTTATCTTCCATTATATCAATCATAAACACCTGTGTGGCAGGTAGCCCAGGATGTTTAAATGTTAAACAAGAAATTAAAACAAGAACAACCAATACTGTAATCCCAGAAAGCTGACCATATTGACAATGTTCTAAGGATTATTTAATATCCTATAAATAAACTTCATAAAGGAATTTTTATTACTGTTTTCATGACACAGTATTATAAATACTTAAAAGCACATTTTAATTTATTTCTCAGTTTTACCATTTCACAGTTTTGGGGAGAAAATAAGCATGTGAAAGCTACTGTTTCTCCAGTTTTCTTTTCTGTTTTTTTTTTTTTTCCTGTACCTACACAGTGGGTAGTAAATGCTTTTAATTTTTTCAAATAATTCTTTCCCCTTTTATGTGATTATTAAATAAAAACACATTTAATATTAATATGTCACTTGCACAGCAGGCACTCAAATAGACAGAATGAAAAATTTTCCCTATTGGTTCTTGGCAGTTAGGTTTCATCTCTTAATTCCTTGTTTTATACAAGGGATAGTAATCAGAAGTTGGTGCTCATTAAAGGAATGTCTAGAATTATTTCAGCAGTAGCCATATTTCCAAGCACACCTGCAAGTCACAGCTTGTGTTCCTTGATGTAAGAGATATGTATTCTTTCTTTACAGAATGTTTAGTGCTTTTTACTCCATTTTCGGTATGGTAGGAAAAATAAATGAAGGAAAAATAGTATCTGCCCTCAGGGAGCTTATATTTGATGGTGGAAATACAGCATCACATGCTGAGGAGGTAAGTTTCTAACTGCATAGTACAGAAGGAAGGCGAGAAAGTTTCCATGGAGAAGCTGGTATTTAGCTGAAATGAATGAACTACTATGTGTGTGGCTGTGTTTTTACCTGAGAGTTTATTGTTTATTATCAGCATATTTGTGAAGAAAGATTAAGATTGCCAGCTCTTCCCAATACCAGTTCAATTCAGAATTTGTTTATTCATTTATTGAGCTGCTTTTGAGAACTGTCAAAGAGACAAAGTAGACTCTCATACTTTGAATGGGTGAAAGCTAACACTTGGCTCGCCTCATACAATTTTCCAAATGGACTGGCTTTTCTGGTGAGTCCACTGAGTGTTTGACATCTGAGATGACCACAAAGAACCGCAGAATGTGTCTGGTAAGACTTCACCTTCATTTTCCCTGACTTCCATGAGATTTTGCTGTAATGAAGACCATACATTGACGGAAAGCCCTTTGAATCACAGGAGATGCCATCTCTGTTCTTCCAGTAAATTCTTGAAACTTTTTTGCCCTCTGAATGAGGTCTGCAGATACCAGTGGGTCATGAATAAGGAAAAGAATAGAATATATGTTCCTTCCACTTAATGACACAATCACTTAAACAATTTGATAAAATCAGCACAAACATTTCACAAATAGAATAAAAAATTCAGTTAATCCTTTTTAAAGATAAAATTACACTCTAAAAGAAACAGGTATTTCGTAATGATAGAGCACTGGTTTTTACTCCCACTCTTTTCAACTTTTAAAAAGAACTTCTGTTGAGTCACAGCTGTTATATAATCACTCGAGTTATATGGTCATTGCAGTCATATAAATGTGGAGGGTCTGCAGAGAATTAAGAGATCCCCACCCCCCGTTAGCCTTGATGTCATCTTTTCGGGCTTGCTTTCTCTCTCCTACTGCTCTAGCCACCATGAGTTTCCTTGCTTTTCCAAACTTTTACTCAGGACCAAGGTCTTGATATTCCCTCCATCTAAGAAGCCCTTCTTCAGATAAGGACAAGAGTCTTTGCTCACATCCTTAACCACATGCTTAGATGTCATTTCCTTGGGAATGCCTCTACTAACCACTCTTGAAAACTTTACCCGTCTTATGGCATTTTTTTCTTCATACATCTTTTCTGCTTCATACATTTCTATGTACTACTTGGCAATAAAAGGGAACAAACACAAAGCAATTTATACGGACCTTAAGAGCATTATGCTGAAAATAAAAAAACTAAAAGTTGATCTTAAAATATTATATATTGTATGATTCAATTTATATACCATGCTGGAGGTAATAAAATTATAGAGATGGAGAATAGTGGTCACCAGAGTTTAGAGGCAGGGGTGGGGGTGGTATAACCATAAAGAAGCAGTGTAAGAGATTCCCTTTGTGGGGACAGATGTGTATCTTAATTATGGTAGTGACATCGGTTATAAATGAGAAAACGCAATAGAAATACATACAAGGATTTGCCAAAAGATGAGTGTATGCAAATATGGTAAATTCTCAGTAATATTATTGTATAATTTTTTATAAATACACTATTCCTGGCTTTTGCATCTCCCTGGTGGCTCAGACGGTAAAGCGTCTGCCTGCTGTGTGGGAGACCCGGGTTTGATCCCTGGGTTGGGAGATCCACTGGAGAAGGAAATGGCAACCCACTCCAGTACTCTTGCCTGGAAAATTCCATGGACTGAGGAGCCTGGTGGGCTACAGTCCATGGGGTTGCAAAGAGTCGGACACGACTGAGCAACTTCACTTTCACTTTTCACTTTCCTGGCTTTACGAATGCATAATTGTTATGTAAGATATCGCCAAGTGAGAAGTTTGGTGATGGGGACAGACCGACTCTGTGCTATGTTTTAACTTCTGGTGAACCTATATTTAAAAATAAAAGTAAAAAAAAAAAAAATCCCCTACCACTCAGCACTATTTAATGTGATATGTCAATTACTCATTTATTTTCATTATTCTCTTTCTTTCAGTATGTAAGCTCCATGTGGACAAGAAATTCTCATTGCTTTTGTCCAGGACTGTATCCATGATGCACAGAACAGTGCTGGGCACATAGTAAGTTCTCTATAAATAGGTGTGAATAAATTTATGTTGCATGACTGTAATGTCTTACTTTGAGAAAAAGCATCCTTACATTGTGATGAGTTCTGCTATTTTCTGTCTAGTAGGTCTTCATCAAATCTCTTAAATGATTTATTCAAATTTCTCATCAACAATATCAATAATGCTAAAAGATTAAGTTAAAAGAACACATGATAATTCAGAGGCAATAGAAGTGTTATTTGAGATGAGCTTCTTGGAAACAAGTACTACCCCTACAAAACTGATATCATCCAACTCAGTGATTTATTAGAAGTGTGGACATAGTTTTAAGTACAAGGATGATAATTACACATTATTTAGATAGAGGGGAAGTCTGAAATAACCTAAATGTCCAACAACGGGAAAAAGGGCTTTGTGTTTTTGATGAAAATTACAGTAATTTGGAGCATTTTTCTGAAAACCAAGACCTTGTTTTCTATTATGAATAAATAATTAATAGGTACAGCTCTAATGTGCAATAATTCAATTATAGTCAGTTTTAACATTTCTCTTCCTTATTAACATCATGACTAACAACAGCATCAATATGCCTCCATTCTGCATCACACCAATAAACATAAAAATACTTTTCTGTGTCAATTATAAGAGAGTAAATGAACATACATATCACTATTTTGGTCTCATGGTATGATTGAATTTGCAAATAAAGGCAACAGAATGTGTTATTATGCATGATAGGTACCATATTAAGTAAAATACAATGGTAAACATAAATGATAAAATCTGTTCCTCGATTCCATATACAGGGAAAATAATAATGACAAAATGATACCCTATATTGAAAACTGTTAATGTTTTTGCATTGGTATTATAGCCAGAACCATTTTTCTATTCAAAAATTTAAAAATGATTAAATAATTGTCAATCAGCTACTATTCATAAATGCAAGTGTAAAATTATAGTTGAAAAAACTAGCTCAAGATGAAAAATTAGATGTGAAGAACTGATTATTTCATTTATCTCTTTTATGAAGAGGTTAAAGTATCTGCCTGCAAAGCGTGAGACCTGGGTTCAGTCCCTGGGTTGGGAAGATCCCCTGGAGAAGGAAATGGCAACCCACTCCAGTACTCTTGCCTGGAGAATCCCATGGAGGGAAGAGCCTGGTATGCTACAGTCCAGGGGTCTCAAAGAGTAGGACACGACTGAGCGACTTCACTTTCACTTTCACTTTTTATGAAGATCAAATTTCACATGGATAGCACTGACTTTTCATCATCTTTGCAGATTATCTCCTATTTTAATAGAGAGCCTTGGAAGGCTATTAAGCAGAAGAGCCAGAGAGTAGGTCCTTTCCCCCTGGGAGGTGAATTTTTGCCCCCCCTCCTGTGGAGTCATCCACTTGTTCAAGAAACAAATGACAATGGTGCTCAGCTGCATGGAACTTGGTGTTGGGGAGTCACACCAATTAAGGTCTAGTTAGAGGCTTAAACAGAGAAGGCAATGGCACCCGAAAATCCCATGGATGGAGGAGCCTGGTAGGCTGCAATCCATGGGGTCGTGAAGAGCCAGACATGACTGAGCAACTTCACTTTCACTTCTCACTTTCATGCATTGGAGAAGGAAATGGCAACCCACTCCAGTGTTCTTGCCTGGAGAATCCCAGGGATGGGGATGCCTGGTGGGCTGCCATCTACGGGGTCGCACAGAGTCGGCCACGACTGAAGCGACTTAGCAGCAGCAGCAGTGGAGGCTTGAATGATCTCAAAGTTACAAGGGAAAATGTATATTGAACATAATTAAATATAAATAAGTAAATTAAGTATGATTATGCACATTTCATTATGTTTCAGGTACCCTGATTTGTGTGTGTGTGTGTGTGTGTGTTAGTCGCTCAGTCCTATCCGATTCTGAGACCCCACGGACTGTAGCCCAACAGGCTTCTGTGTCCGTGGAATTAAATCTTATATATAAACAAAAGAAATGCTTTTAAAAATGAAGTCTCAATTTGTTGACAGTAAGTCTTGGTCATTTTCTGGCTGAGTTCTTTAAAAAATGCATGGCCTCATTACTCTAGTTTCATTCTCTGCTCCTTCTTTATTCAATAAATACTTAGGTCCTTTAGGTCCTTTCTGTTTGGCTAATTAAGAGGCTCCTTATACCACACACTATCTTTGAGCTGCTTAATTTACTTACATACAATTTTAACTGTTTTTTTTCTTTTTAAATTGGCAACATAAAAGCAATTACAAGTTAATTAGTGTAAATCCCAGTTAGGAATCATAACATTGTTGTCCCTTGGTATAATCAGAAAACCCTATATCTGAATTTCTTTCCATGTGTACATATTTTTTTTCTTACTTGAAATTTTCTACTTTGAAGTGTAAGAATGATTTTTGTTATTTTTTTTTTCTGAAAAGTTTTTCTATGTTTCATCTTTTCCAAAATAGATATGGCTAAATAAAGCAATGTCTACTGCTTTTGGTTGACATCTGTGGAAATAAAATCCCAGGACTGTATATTCTGCAAGATTTCAAACTTGACATATTAGTGGAAGAATCACACAACTCTTTCTTCCTATGTTTATGGTATGATGTATTTCAGAGAAAAAGCTGTTGTTTTTCTTGGAATAATGAAAGACTTTGAAACGTAACTATTCCAACACAGTTCATCTGTGCAAGATTCCTTTCTATAGTGACTATAATGCAGAGTTATCCATCCACCATTTGAAAATTTCTAAAGAAAGTAGGCTTTCTGCCTCCCACTCCTGCCCTTGTATCACTGAACAAGGAACTGTTAGAGCGGCCTTCTTTATACTGAGCCAAATCTGCCTTCCTGATGACATTGTTATTACCACCTCAGTTTTACAATAAGAAATACATCTAGCTTCTATTCTCTCTGACAGTCCTTCAACACCCAAAATGCATATTATTCTCCTTGTATTTTGCCAAGTTTTCTCTATTCATAGCTACATATCTAATTCCTTCATTATATCAACAGTTTCTAAATCTTTGAGAATTATGACTATCCCCTTTCATATGATCTCCAGGTGAGCCCAGCATCCCAAGTTAACACCTTGCACTTAGAACACTGGAATATTTACTTCATGTGTTCCAGTGCAGTACTGAACAAGAGTACTGTAATGCAAGTACTACACAAGTAAGTTTAATTTTTGTAGATCTATTAATTAAAAAAAGAGCAAAATGTTTACAAATCACGAATATGTTGCATTTAACTTCTATATACAATGTTATATATATTGAATATGACATATTATTAATGTTTTACTTTTTTTTTACTCAGCCTTCAAAATCTGGAATGTATAATTTATGCTTAGAGCACTCCTGAACTTAGGCTAACTGCATTTCAGGTGCTCATTTAGCACATGTGGACAGTGGCTACAACATAGGACAGCACAGTTCTAGGCAGTTTAATTTTATTAATTCAACCAAAAAAATATATAGATGTTTTTAAAGTTCATGTGAGAGTCAAAGTCCACACTGAGTCTAAGATCAATAAAAGTACCCAATTTAGGATACCAGTTACTATCCCAAATTCTTTATTTTAAGAGCCAGATTTTTAAATACATGCTTAAATTCACACTAACCATTAATAAATTTAGCTGTTGCCTTGGGTTAGCATTTTCACATCAAGAGAATCTGTAATCTAGATTTGTAGTCCACTAAATCAACTCTCGTTCTAAACATTTATCAGCATTTTTATCTATTTATTTAAAACTGGTTTAATCATAATGAATAGGAAAGGACAATAAGAATAACATAGGCCTGTGATATATTGACAGAGATGCTCACACATAATACTAACTAATCATAACTCTTTTGGTAGTAAGGCAGTTTCAAAGCTACCTGACTTCAAGACATTCATCATGTTATCTCCATTATTGCTACACTGGTTTCATGAGAAACTGTCCAAAACCTTCATGCAATTTAATTTCTTTATCTTAGAATCTGTGACACACAATGATTCTCATCTCCTCATTTTCATGCCCTAGTATACTCTCCCTCCACCTGAAATCACAACTGACCCTGTGTGGCCAACAGAACATAGTGGTATTGAAGGATTTTTTGGTCCAAGACCAGATCCAAAAAAGCACTGCAGACTCCACCTTGCTCCCTTGGATATCCCATTCAGCTACAATGTCATGAAGATAGCAAGTAACCCTATTGAGAGGTCCACATAGAAAAATACTGAGGCTGTCAGTCAACAGCCAGTATTAACTTTCAATCACATGAGTAAGCCACCTTGAAAGCAGATCCTCTATCCCCAGTCAGCTCTGCACTTGACTGCAGCCCCAAGCAACATCTACAGCAATCACATATGAGAAGGTATGTGGGAACAAACAGTATCGCTGTGCCCTTCCAGAACACACAGAATCCATGAAAATAAAACTGTCTTATATCACAAAGGTTTGGAGTAAATTACAATTTAGGTTACTCGAACAAAATCTTGATGCTTAGCATGACAAACTTTGTCTACACAGTAGCTCTCAAGGTATTCTAATAATTGTGTTTATGAAAGAAAGATCTATGCATGACAAAAACATGAAATAAATATATTAATAATGGTTTTCTCTAAAAGAGGTAAATACAAGCATTATATTGTACATGAGACAGGGATCAAGACTATCCCCAAGAAAAAGAAATGCAAAAAGGGAAAATGGTTGTCTGAGGAGGTCTTACAAATAGCTATGAAAAGAAGAGAAGAAAAAGGCAAAGGAGAAAAGAAAACCTATACCTATTTCAGTGCAGAGTTCCAAAGAAAGCCACCCACAGTGATCAATGCAAAGAAATAGAAGCAATAGAATAGGAAATACTGGAGATATCATTAAAGAAATTAGAGATACCAAGGGAAATTTTCATGCACAAATGGGCACAATAAAGACAGAAATGGTATGGACCTAACAGATGCAGAAGATATTAAGAAGAGGTGGCAAGAATACACAGTAGAACTATACAAAAGAGATCTTCATGACCCAGATAATCATGCTGGTATGATCACTCACCTAGAGCCAGACATCTTGGAATACGAAGTCAAGTGGGCCTTAGGAAGCATCACTATGAACAAAGCTAGTTGAGGTGATGGAATTCCAGCTGAGCTATTTCACCTAAAAGATGATGCTATGAAAGTCCTGCACTCAGTATGCTTGTAAATGTGGAAAACTCAGTAGTGGCCACAGGACTGGAAAAGGTCAGTTTCATTCCAATCCCCAAAAAAGGCAATGCCAAAGAATGCTCAAACTACTGCACAATTGCACTCATCTCACACGTCAGTAAAGTAATGCTCAAAATTCTCCAAGCCAGGCTTCAACAATACATGACCCATGAACTTCCAGATATTCAAGCTGGATTTAGAAAAGGCAGAGGCCCCGATTTCAAATTGCCAACATCCTCTGGATCATCAAAAAAGCAAGAGAGTTCCATAAAAACATCTACTTCTGCTTTATTGACTATGCCAAAGCCTTTGTGTGGATCACAACAAACTGTGGAATATTCTTAAAGAGATGGGAATACCAAACAACCTGACCTGCCTCCTGAGAAACCTGTGTGCAGGTCAGGAAACAACAGTTAGAACTGGACATTGAAGCAAAGACTGGTTCCAAATCAGGAAAGGAATATGTCAAGGCTGTATATCATCACCCTGCTTATCTAACTTATATGCAGAGTACATCATGAGAAATACTAGACTGGATGAAGCACAGGCTGGAATCAAGACTGCCAGGAGAAATATCAATAACCTCAGATATGCAGTGACACCATCCTTATGGCAGAAACTGAAGAAGAACTAAAGAGCCTCTTGATGAAAATGAAAGAGGAGAGGAGAGAAGGTGGCTTAAAACTCAACATTCAGAAAGCTAAGATCATGGCATCTGGTTCCATCACTGCATGGCAAATAGATGAGGAACAGTGGAAACAGTGACCGACTTTATTTTTGGGGGCTCCCAAATCACTACAGATCGTGACTGCAGCCATGAAATGAAAAGACATTTCCTCCTTGGGAGAAAAGTTATGACCAACCTAAACAGCATATTGAAAAGCAGAGACATTATTTTGCCAACAAAGGTTTGTCTAGTTAAAACAATTGCTTTTCCAGTAGTCATGTATGGATGTGAGAGTTGGACTATAAAGAAAGCTAAGCACCAAAGAATTGATGCTTTTGAAATATGTGTGGCATTGGAATAGACTCTTGAGAGTCCCTTGGACAGCAAGGAGATCCAACCAGTCCATCCTAACATTCATTGGAAGGACTGAGGCTGAAGGTGAAACTCCAATATTCTGGCCACCTGATGCGAAAAACTGATTCATTTGAAAAGACCCCAATAACTGGGAAAGATTGAAGGAGGGAGAAGAAGAGGATGGCAGAGGATGAGATGGTTTGATGGCATCACCAACTCAATGGACATGAGTTTGAGTCAACTCTGGGAGTTGGTGATGGACAGGGAAGCCTAGCGTGAGGTTGGAAGCCTAGCATCCATGAGGTTGCCTTGAGTTGTACATGACTGAGTGACTGAACTGATCTGAACAGGCATTGTAATCATTTTCATGCATTTCAGTGTTTCAGATTCTCTATATTACACATTGGGCTTCCCCAGTGGCTCAGTGGCAAAGAAGCTGCCTACAATGCAGCAGATGTAGGTAAGTGCTTTTGATCCCTGGATGGGAAAGATTCCCTGGGTAAGGAAATGGAAATCCGTTCCAGTATTCTTGCCTGGAAAGTGCCATGGACAGAGGAGCCTGGCGGGCTACAGTCTAAAAAGTCACAGAGTCAGACATGACTAAGCACACACATACTATACATTATTTTCAAAATCAAAGTCGAAAAAATGCTATGTGGTTGAATTAATGATACACTGATAAATACATATATAGCTACTACAAAAATGAGGTTTTATAAATGCTATCTTCCAAAAAGTAGGTTTCCTTCCTCCTCCGTCCTTCCCT
>SJXQ01005321.1:192007-307912 GCA_006408695.1 Aepyceros melampus
TTTTTTTTTTTTTTTTTTTTTTGCTCTTAGGATTCTTCTTTTTTAATCAAGGGAAAAAAATCCAAAATTGATGTTAATATTTTTTTCATGCTTTATTATCTCTCTTTAGCAAGGAGGAGGTTAATTAGAAAGGCTGGTTTAGCAACAGCAGCAACCAAGGAAGGGAACCAAGCAGGAACCAAAAAGGTACTTTGTACAGGCCTTGGAAGGCAGAGGCTCTCAGAGTCCAAATACATGGGATTCCAGGTTCCATATATTTGAATACTGTCACTTTCCTAGGCTGTGATTTCCCTGTGCTTCTTATTAATAGGATTATTTGAAATATTAGTACCCCCAAGTGCATGAATATTAATAGCTTAGATAATTCCATGATCAGATCATACATTCCCATAAACTTCTTAAATATGTGTCTATAATTGTAAAGCACTGAAGTATTAAGGCTCAGAATTTAATTAGATAATTCTCTAGAGAAGAATTACTTTTCAGAGTGTAGTGCATGCCGAATTCATGGTACAGTGAATTACATCTTAGTTAAAATAGATATTTATCATAAAGAAGGTCTTGTCTACAAGACTAGCAGAAACATAAACTAAAGTGAATACATATAACACTAGAGAAATACAAGACTGATCTGCAGAGCACTGACTTTGGAGGACAGACATCAACAGTCTCTGTAGCACATGCGTAACTGATTTGTTCCTTCTGTTAGACATGGTTTCAAAGATTTGTTCCTTTTTGTTGTTGTTGTTTTGCTTTGCTTTTTAGAAAGAGCTTATTTTCATGAAGATTTATCTCCTATTATGTATAAGGACAGTTCTAATTATGCCTAAATGAAAGTAAATATAATTAAAGTTTCTGACCCCAAACATAAGACATAATAAGGATGTTGTCAATTAAAGGAAATAGTTGATTTAGGTATTTATTAGTCTATTTAATGTGTGAGATTAATTCAAACTGTAAGAAAACTATATTGAACAGTTTGTAAATGTTTGTTCCCATTATTTATTGTTTTACTTAAATATATATTTATATATGTATTATACTACTGGCTTTTCAGAGACAGTTTAAAATGCAATTGTTAAATAATGAATGGACTAATATTTTCACTTGTCTTGAAATAATATATAAGGAAAACCTGATTTAAATGGTTAAAACTATTTATGATTTAGCATTACTTGGAATAGAGGAAAAAATAACTTTGTCTGATATGGGACATGTCATATATGAAATGATAATTCTTAACCATAAATTTTCTGTTAATCAAGATTTCATAAAATCTAGCCTGAATTATTTTTGGAACATTATTTTTTTTTCTTCAGGAATATTTTCAAATCAAATCAAACCAAGTGCATTCCATATTTATTTAGTTGACTATTTTTGAGAAACAATTTCTAAGAAGGAAATATAAAAATAAAATGCATAACCAGTAAGTCTGGAGAAATATAATAAATTCTACCTGAGTATTGCCAGTAATTAATACATAATATAATTTCCATTTGTCTTTTAATTACTTAATTAGAATACAGTAGATATAATTGCAAATGAATGGATAAATAATTATGACAGATTATAGAATAAACCTATGGAGATATGTAAGAACTTTCACAAAGTGGCAGTATGATCAAAAGACTAGGGGCTCTGGAGTTAGAAAGATGGGATTGAATGTGAGCTCTGCAACTGGGAAGAGGGACCCTTATTTAAGTAAGTTAGTTAGCACTTCTAAGTCTCCCACTTTAGTAAAATATATCGCTGACTAAGGAACAAGGATTTTGACAAGTTTAAATTGACAGAATTCTCATAAAAGAGGCACTATTCGAGTACTCAACAAAAGTTTGTTCCATCTACTAAAATCCCCTTCTGAAATAGGTGCTAAAAAAGAGGCAGGGAATAAATAGTAAAGGGAGTGATCAGAGACATAATCCAACACCAAAAATCTATGGTTCAGATAGAAAAATTTTTATAATCCAAATGTATAAACAGTGATGTATTCAGTGGAATGCTATGTAGTTGGGAAAATAAACCAGGTACTATTCTACTATTGAATAATATGAATATATTGCATAAACCTACTGGTGAGTAAAAGAAGACATACACAAAACAGTATACACTATATGAAAAAAATATATATATATATAAAATTGAACTAAAATAATGTAGGTTGTTAACAGCCTGAACTGTGACTGGAGGTGTGTGGTGACTGGAAAGGAACACAGTAATGTTTTGCTTCTTGATCTGGGTGATAGTCACAGAGATATGCTAAGCTGTAAAACTTCATCAGACTATCCTCACTGTATATGCATAAAATATAAGTATGAATAATCTGGACTCACCTGGTAGCTCAGAAGGTAAAAATCTGCCTGCAATGCAGGAGACCCCAGTTTGATCCCTGGCTCAGGAAGATCCCCTGGAGAAGGAAATGGCAACCCATTCCAGTACGCCTGGAGAATTCCATGGACAAAGGAGTTTGGTGGGCTATAGTCCATGGGGGTCACAAAGAGCAGGACATGAGGGACTAATACTTTCACTTTCAATTAGAGTATAAACTCACCTATTTTCCTTCAAATTCCATGCATTCCTCACTAAGCCATACCTAATTATAATATGGCAGAGTAAACATTAAGCATCAACCTTGAAGAGTAAATGATGCCAGAACAATGGCTAACATCAGAAAGGAACAACTGAACATTAAATCCAGGATTACATTATTTAGAAATACTAAAGAGAAAATGGAAAATGATCTTTCTTAACTGATATTTTATCTAAATCTCTGCAATATACTTGGTTAAGCTCTGGCTGCTTAGGTCTTTTCCCAAGTAGAGCTCTTGAATTTGAAGGAATCAGTTCCCCCTGAATCTTGAGCTTTATCAGAATCACCTGGAGGGCTTGTTACCCAAGATCTTGGGTCCAATACCCACAGTTTCTGCTTCAGTGGGTCTGGGAAGAGCCCAATAATTTACATTACTAATAATTTTCAGGAGGTTCTGGTGCTGCTATTATGGGACTATATATTGAGAACTATTGTTCCTGGAAAAAGAAAAAAAAAAAAATGAATCTTGAGTCATATTATGCAAATTTGGAAATTTCCTTTGTTTCTGTATGTATTTTCATTAATAAAATAATATCAACTATTGTAGAGAAATGGTAAGGAATGAAGATATATAGGCAGAGACTTTGGTACCGAGTAGGCACAGTACAAAAAAGCAGGTATTTTAATCTTTATTTCTTATCTTTCCTTTGTTTGAAATCTGAAGTCTTCAATAAGTGGAAGATACCAGTTCACTTAAATTCAGTGGTCTATAAGCCTGACTGACATGACTATCTCCTGAAGAGTTTTAAAATCCCAGTGTTTGGGCTTTATGCCAAAATGATTAAATCAGGGTTCTGCAGGATAGAACTTAACCATCAATAATGTTTAAAACTCTCCAGATGATTCTGATATGTAGCCAAGACTGATAATCACGGTTTTAGTTTCACAAACACTTGACTGTTTACTATGTGCCATTCACTTCAGAAAACCCTATGGGCATTAAAATGAATGAAGCAAAATTCTTGACTTTAAGGGTCTTATAGTTTAGTCAAGGGCACATACACATAATGGATGACTTCAATGCAATGACAGAAATATTGAGATGTGAGTATATACCAGATGCCATAAAGGCATAGAGAAGTGCAACTGACCCTTGCCTAGCACTTTAAGGTAAAGTTTACTTGAGGTTCTGGCTTATTGACTCATCAATTATGTTTCTATTCATTTTTTTTTTAATGTGCCATTCACTTCAGAAAACCCTATGGGCATTAAAATGAATGAAGCAAAATTCTTGACTTTAAGGGTCTTATAGTTTAGTCAAGGGCACATACACATAATGGATGACTTCAATGCAATGACAGAAATATTGAGATGTGAGTATATACCAGATGCCATAAAGGCATAGAGAAGTGCAACTGACCCTTGCCTAGCACTTTAAGGTAAAGTTTACTTGAGGTTCTGGCTTATTAACTCATCAATTATGTTTCTATTCATTTTTTTTTTCTTGAGTAACAGTGTGTCAAGCATTGTGTTAGACACAATTATGATTCTCAGTCGCTCAGTCGTGTTTGACCCTTTGTGACCCCATAGACTGTAGCCCGCCAGGCTCCCATGTCCATGAGATTTCCTAAACAAAAACACTGGAGCAGGTTGCTATTTCCTTCTACAGGGGATCTTCCAGACCCAGGGTCAAACCCGAGTATTCTGCACTGAAGGCAGATTCTTTACCACTGAGCCACCTGGGAAACTCCTTAGACACAATTAAATTGTGATAAATTCTACAAAAGAGAGGAAGAGTATCATGAAAACTAAGATCATAGCATCTGGTCCCATCATTTCATGGCAAAAAGATGGGGAAACAATGGAAACAGTGACAGACTTTATTTTGGGGAGGGGCTCCAAAATCACTGCAGATGGTGACTGCAGCCATGAAATTAAAAGACACTCACTCCTTGGAAGAAAAGTTATGACCAACATGAACAGCATGTTAAAAAGCAGAGCCATGTTTGCCAACAAAGGTCCATCTCATCAAAGCTGTGGTTTTTCCAGCAGTCATGTATGGATGTAAGAGTTGGACTATAAAGAAAGCTGAGCTCCAAAGAATTGATGCTTTTGAACTGTGGTGTTAGAGAAGACTCTTGAGAGCTCTTTGGACAGCAAGGAGATCCAACTAGTCCATCCTAACAGAAATCAGTCCGGAATATTCATTGGAAGGATTGATGCTGAAGCTGAAACTCCAATACTTTGGCCACCTGATGCAAAGAACTGACTCCTTGGAAAAGATCCTGATGCTGGGAAAGATTGAAGGTGGGAGGAGAAGGGGATGACAGAGGATGAGATGTTTTGATGGCATCACCGACTCAAAGGACATGAGTTTGAGTAAGCTCCAGGAGTTGATGATGGACAGCAAAGCCTGGCGTGCTGCAGTCCACGGGGTTGTGGAGTTGGACACAACTGAGTGGCCGAACTGAACTGAACTGATCAGGTCAGAGAAGTTCTGGAATAGCCTGTATGTTTAAGGCATACATGCTTGAGTGGGCATCTAAAGAGTAAGTAAAAATTATCAATATGAAGAAAAGGGACAGGAACTTATTCCAGGCAGAAGAGTAGTGAAAGCTCCATGATGGGAGAGAGCATGGTGATTTGAAGAACTAAACAAAATCCAGAAGTACTGAGAGCAAGGGGTAGGGGGTGGGTAGGTTGTGGAAGATGAGGTTAAAACAGCAGGCAAGACCTTGTGCTCTGTGTTATGACTTTTTTACCTCAAAAGCCTTAGGAAGATTTTAACAGAGGATGGCAATCAGCTTTTTTGTTTTGTTTTGTTTTTAGGATCAGTTTAGCTTGAGTGTAGGAAATCAATTCAAAGGAAGAAAAGGGACTTGCTTAATGGTCCATTGGTTAGGACTCCATCCTTTCACGGCACACAGAATGGGTCAGTCCTTGGTCAGGGCAACTAAGATCCTGCATGCAGCATGGCGTGGCCAAAAAAATAGGGGGAAATAAAAAACAAGGAAGAAGAGTAATTGAAGGAAAACCTGCTAAGGCTATGACATTCTTTCCAACAAGAGATGGTATAAGCATATTATTCACCTGTTTCTTTTAATTGAAATATATTCCATATATCATTGTGTAAGTCTAATGAGTACATGTTAATTTATATATTGTAATATGACTGCCACTGTAGCAATAATTAGCACCTCTATCACATTACATAATTACACTTTCTTTTTGGTCCTTGGAATAATTAAGTTTTAGTCTCTTAGCAAGTTTGATAATTATCATATAATATTACTGTCTATATGTCCATTATAATCTCTAGGGTTTACTTTCTACTCCTTGTAAGGTTATCTCCTAAAATAACATCTTTCCTGCTCCACCATCTGCCATTCCCTGGTAAATATCACTGTATTCTGTTTTTACAAGGTAGCATTATTTAAATTCTACATTTAAGTGATACCATTTGTCTTTCAGTATTTGTCTTTCTTTCCAGGCTCTTCATTCTTCTGTACCCCATCCTTCAGACAAGGACACAGATATGAGAAACCAGGCAGGAAAACTCTTGCTGAGCTACTGTAGAGTCATCAGTGTTCGTAATGATTGCCGTGAGCCAAGGAGAAAAGCATTTAGTGAATTCTCTTTCTTTGGTCTAATAACACAGAATACCATTTATCTCAACTACTGCTGCATTCCAAAGATAGGACCAGATAAATTCAATAATCTGGATATATTAGATAAGATTTATTTTAGCTTTATTTTCTCTTTTATTATGCAAGTTTAATATCTTTCTTAAAAAAAAAAAAAGAAAAAATGTCAATGATTATCTGATTCCATGCCCTTTTCTCCAGAATTTTAGGAATATTACCTACAGATTTATAAGTTTGATTTACTTTGGAGTCTGTTTACATGTAAATAGGGTCATTAGCTGTGATGTCTACAGGGGTCAGATAGTTCCTCCAAGTTGTGACAAGCAGTCTGGGAAAGAAAAAAAATCAAACAATCTGAAAGATTCTCTGCCATCACTAAAGCACTGCAGCAGGGACACTGAGGCTTAAGCTCTACCATCACTAGTAGACTTCTCCTTTGTAAAGGGGCAAAGGGAATAACTATCACCCTTACACTCTAAAGGATCATAAGATCACCCCAATGTGCCTGTGCAGAGGGCAATCTTCTCAAAAAATCAGTCTCTACTTCCCTACAGTAAGACTCATCTTCTTCTTTCCCCCACTTATCTACCTCTTTTTCCATGAATTGGTATAATATGTATCTTAGAGCCTCTGCTGCTGCTAAGTCACTTCAGTCGTGTCCGACTCTGTGTGACCCCATAGACGGCAGCCAACCAGGCTCCCCCATTCCTGAGATTCTCCAGGAAGAACAGTGGAGTGAGGTGCCATTTCCTTCTCCAATGCATAAAAGTGAAAAGTGAAAGTGAAGTCGCTCAGTCGTGTCCGACCCTCAGCAACCCTATGGACTGTAGCCTTCCAGGCTCCTCCGTCCATGGGATTTTCAAGGCAAGAGTGCTAGAGTGGGGTGCCATTGCCTTCTCCATTACAGCCTCTACCACACTGTAAAATTCTTACAGCCAAACAGCATTCATCTTGATATGCCTACAGATTACTACAGACAATGAGAATAGAACATTCTCAAATTTTATGGTGCAGAATAAATGTCCTAGGAACCATGTTGCATGCCCAAACCATGAGAAACACTCATCTGGTCAGAAAAAAGAAAAAAAAAAAAAAAAAAACTTCTTACTTTGTTGAAATTACCTTTCTGATATTGTGGAAGACGAATAATGGGTTGGCTCAAAAGTTTGTTCAAGTTTTTCCATAAATGTTAGGAAAAACCCAAACAAACTTCTTGGCCAAGCCAATAATGGTGGAACTAGCATTCATATTATCATATTTGAGTTAATTAATAGTCATGCATCTCAAGGGACAAGATTTAGCCCAAGTTCAATAAAAATTGACATTGATACAAAAATGAATATTATTTTGGCTTCTTTGCAAAGACTAAAAAAATTATTGGTTTACATTTACATTATTTATTTACTATGCAACTCTCGATACAGATTTTTTTTAAATGTCCATAACCCTATATTATTAGTCATAGTTGCTTTGTGACTATGGATAATTATGGTCTGTTAAAATAGTACAAGTTATCAACAGATGACACACAGAAGAACTCAGTTGTTGACTGAGAACATATTTTCTAAATTTAGCCTACACTCAAATTATTGACATTTGACTACAATAGAGGACATCAGTAGAGAAGGAAAACTAAATAAGCTCTCCCTTTAAGACCCCCTGACTCCGGAATAACAATGTTACATCCTGCACATACAGTGAAACTCTCTCACAAAATCCTAGAGTCACGATTATCAACATATGAGGTTTTTCTCTACACCAGGAAATTTTCAGGACAGTAAATTTTAGTAACTTTGAGAAGAATTAAAAAGCAAAGACATTACTTTGCCAACAAAGGTCCTTCTAGTCAGAGCTGTCGTTTTTCCAGTAGTCATGTATGGATGTGAGAGTTGGACTATAAAGAAAGCTGAGTGCCAAAGAATTGATGCTTTTGAACTGTGGTGTTGGAGAAGACTCTTGAGAGTCCCTTGGACTGCATGGAGATCCAACCAGTCTATCCTAAACAATATCAATCCTGAATATACATTGGAAGGACTGATGCTAAAGCTGAAACTCCAACAATTTGGCCACATGATGTAAAGAAGTGACTCATTGGAAAAGACCCTGATGCTGGGAAAGATTGAAGGCAAGAGGAGAAGGGGATGACAGAGGATGACATGGTTGGATGGTATCACTGACTCAATAGACATGAGTTTGAGTAAGCTCTGAAGTTGGTGTTGGACAAGGAAGCCTGGGGTGCTGCAGTCCATGAGGCTGCAGAGTCGGACACGACTAAGTGACTGAACTGAACTGAGAAATATTCGTATTTCCTCTTCTTCTGTATTGCCATGGGAAAACTGAAGACATGTGTGGCACTCTTGACAGTTTAATGTGTTGGGTAGTTTTCTCATAATACATTGAAAATATCTCTGTGGAGTTTTCCATTTGGGGAAGATTTGTTTTGATTACATTCACTGATAAGAAAGATAGGTCTTTCCATTATTAATATCATTAGAAAGAGAGGTTTTTGATCACTTGTCACCATAAACAGTTGCAAGTAAAACAGAATGAATGTTTACACACAAAATGTATACAAATAGAAAAAACATAATTACATATTTAACATATTGGTGAGCAGTTCTCTAAGCCTACAAAAATAGTCAACATAACAAAGTGAAAATAAATTTAATCACAAAATTCAAGATTTCTTCAAGTCAAAAAAATAATTAAAGCCAAAAAATTGGTGATATATTTAAGTAAATGGTAATAAAATTAATAATTGAATTATACACACAGATGTTTAAATAATACTAAGACTAGAAAAGATAAATGGAATAAATAAAATATTATTAACCAATAAAACTAAAGAAAAATCCCTGAAAATAATAAATACATACTAAAATATACGTGTATATTTACAGTGTTTATATGGATATATTGAGTATACTTACTTTTATATATGATTATATAAATATACTCAAGAGACTACAGTCACAAGAAACATGCCTAGGGAGATGGATTTGCTTGATTAAATACTAGACCATAACGGATAAAATTTGAGGCTTTGAGTATACTTCATGTGTAGTGTAGGGTAAGGGAATTAGAGAAGGCGAGATTTGGAAAAAGAATGAGACCAGCACTTTACAGGGACAGATCACCTTTAATGAGGCGAGAAGGGGCAGCAGTCAGATTACCGAGCTACTGCACTAACCCAAGAAAAGAGTAAGTATATATAGGCACCTATGTGGAAACTACTGTCTTAAGAGGGCCTGTTCTTCTTCAGGGTTGTTTGGAGTAGTTATCTCCTAAAGGGCTGGGGCAAGGGATTCTGGAGATGGGCCAGAGGCTGGACTGGCTGGGAACTGGGTCTAATCAAACTAAATGTCCTTTTTTTTTTCTTTGGGTGAGAGAGTTCTTTGGTTTGCATACAATGGTGGGGAGGATCTGGAGGGGAGTTTTAACTCCAGGTTATTTTGAGCCATGTAACTTTCCTTCATGTAGGATGAATATGAAATATTTGGGGACTATGTTAGCCAGCCTCTAAGTTGGTCTCCCCAAGTCCTCACCATCTGGTAGTACTCTCTAGCACTGAATTAGACCTGACTCATGTGACCAAAAAAAAAAAGTGAAAGTAACAGACATTTCCATCTTTATCTTCTGCCTCTTCAGCCTGGGACAATGCTAGTACCACGTCATGGGGACACTCAATTGTCCTGAAGTGAGTTTCATGTAGAGAAACCTGAGGCCTCATGCCATCAGCAAGTACCAGGGAACCAAGCTCTACCTTGGCTGTGTATCTTCCAGCCTCAGTCAAACCATCAGATGATTGCAGCCCCAGCTGATACCTGATTGCAACATCATTAAAGCAAGAACCATCCACCTAAGCCAATCCACAGTTCCTTACACACACAAACTGTGAAAAAAGTTTTTTGTTTTTCAAAGTCACTAATTTTCAGGTAATTTATTGCATAGTAAAATAAAACTAATACAGATGGCGTATATGTATGTGTGATGTGTGTGTGTATGTGTGGGTGCAAATGCATCCAATTAGTACTTAGGCTGTATATAATCTATGAATTTAATTATCAGTCCAACTTTAAGATAGAGTTCTCTGTTAGTAAAGATGGTAACATAGCAGATTATGCATTGCCTAAGGGCAGTATAAATCACACAACCATTTGGAAAACATTTTTTCAATATATAACAAGACCCTTAAAATATTTTCTATCTGAATGCCTATTTCAATCAAAAATAATTATTTAAAATATATCAACACTTAAATATAATGAATAAAACTATAAAACTCTCAGAAGAAATCCTAAGGTTAAAATTTCATGACCTTGAATTTGGCAATGTATTCTTAGATATAGTAACAAAAAGCATGTGTAATAAGAGAAAAAATAGATAAATCATACTTATTCATAATTTTTTTAATGTATGCACCAAAGGACATTATCAAAAAAGTGAAAAGACAATATACAGAGTAGAAGAAAATATTTGCAAGGCTTATGTTTGATAATGGTCTGCTACCTAGAATGTCTGAATAGCTCTCAAATTCAACTACAATAAGAAAAAAAAAAAAAGGTAACAGATGTGAATAGGCATTTCTCCAAAGAAGAAACCACAAAAGGCACAGAAGCATATTAAAATACACTTAACATCATTAGTCTAATTATGGAGGTTTACACCTAAACCGCAATGAGATACCAATTAGGATAGCTATAATAAGAAGAATGGAAAATAACAATTGGTGAGGATTCAGACAAACTGGTACATTTTACATGTTGTCAGTATGAATGTAAAATGCTGCAGCAATTTTAGAAAGTTGTTTAGTGGTTTCTCAAAAAGATAAACAGAATTATCATATCACCCAATGATTCTACAGCTCAATATATTTACCTCCAAAGACAAAAATATGCAATCAGAAAACTTCTTATGTACAAATGTACACAGCAGCACTATTTATAATGGTCAAAAAGTGGGGGGAAAAGCCAAATAACCTTCCATGGTTGAATGGATAAAGAAACATGATACATACATATAATGAAATAGTATTCGAACCATAAAAAAGAATGAGGTATTAATATATATTATAATTCAGATAAACCTAAAAAAAATAGGTGGAAGAAACAAGATGAAAGGTCATATACTCCATGATTCTATTCGTGTAAAATATCCAAAATGGGAATAGGCTTTTCTTCTGGGATGATTAAAATGTTTTAGAACAAAATAGAGTGTTTGAACAGTATTGTGAATGTATTAAATACCACTGAATTGTACATTTTAATATAGTTATTTTGTTAACTATTGAGAATTTCAGTTCAGTTAAAATTTTGTTATGTCTCTTCATTTATAAACTCCTTTTATAAAAATGGATCCCATAAGATATTAATTCAAGAAAAGGGGGATACACTCAAAAACAGTTTTAAAACTGTCTAAAACAACGCTTGATATATGATAATTCCTGTTTCTCTACTTTTTTATATATAGGGAGATAAAAGGAATAAAACACACCAAAATAATTTGAGTGGATGTTTTGGGTTGGTTGGAATTTATATGAACTTTTTCCCTGTTTCTGTTAATGGGCATTATCTGTATGTGCACACACACTGATAGACACACCGGGTAGTCACAGCATTTAATTTCTTTAAAACCAGTGATCCTGAATTGCCATCTCAGGGTACACATGGTTTCTACTAAATTGTCTTTAATTTGGATTCAACAAAATTTATACATTTATTTTTTTTCTCACTAAATTGTCAATCTGTGGGCTAGTCTGAATTGACTGCTATACCTCAAAGACTTAATGTTGCTTCCAAGAAGCCTCATGTAGTCTGCCCACCTGGAATGTTTTTCTATTCATCCTTACCTATTTGACTCTCAGAGCCAAACCCATGCTTCCCTCTCTATCATGATTATCTTGAATGGAATTTTTTCTGTTGTTTAATATCACCATGCCTATAACACATCCTTCAAGGCTCTATGTGGATATAAGTGTTTAATGGTATCACCTCTAACTGATTTTATGTTTCTTAAAGGAGAAGCTTCAATCTTGTGTGTGCCTATAGGTACACATACCACACCCTGCAGAATTATAGTCCGGGAGTTTGTACTTAATAGATGATGAATAAATAAGAATATATGAATGCAGTATAGAAGATTATTAAATTTCATTTGATCATTTTTTACTTATTAATATAAAGTGAGCTTCCTCTCACTTCCAAAGACTATGTCAATAAAATATCTTCATTCTTTCTGATTAAGCAAAAATATAAAAGGAGGTTATTAAGATTGATCTATAGGTATATTTTTGGTGTGAAGTATATTTTCACATAATTTATTTTCCCCTTTATCCAAAGTCAATCTAATTTTGCATATTACATTCCAGAGTAGCTAAGTGTGACCCAGTTGATATACAGTAAGAAAATTTTCCTAGCTATAGATATGAAATATTTTCTGCTATATATTTTCTACAAGTTTTATATATTACAGTATTGCATTTAAATCCATAACACATTCTGAGATTTTACATAATGTGAAACTTAAGTCAGTATATTTATGGGTCTTTTGCTTACTTGATTTGCCTATGGATGTGCAATTGCTTCAGGACCACTTGTTGAAAGTACTATCTTTCTGCCATTGAATTGCTTTTGCACTTCTGTCAAAAGTCAGTTAGGCAGATTTGGATGTGTCTATTTTTGAGTTCTATTTTCTGTTTCATTGATCTGTGCGTTTATCCTTCTGCTAGTTCTATATGTCTTAATTATGGTAGTTACTGAAATTTATATAGCTGTCATGTTAATTAAAACTCTTTAGATAAATATTATTTCAAAAACTTGGGGACATTGTATTATTTTTGCTTCTGAAACAAGCATTTTTCCTACATGGGTTTCAAAATCTCAATGAATAGAGATAACACAGAACAAAGGTGAAGGAAAAGGGTCAAATTTTATAACAGAAAAAAAAATGTCTTTGATTACAATCTCTTTGTCTTTTGTACTATAAATTAATTATTTTAAATAAGAAACATAAATTTGTCTAAAAATATAGCACATGTATATTTCAAAAGGCTAAAACCATCAAGGAGAGGGTTCTTTGAACTGTAAAATGTCATGTGCTCAAAGGCTTTCAATGCATTATATGAAGCTTTCTGCTTTAAGTCTATAAATTTTTATTATCTGCCTTAAACCACAAAAAACTTCCTTGAATAACTTCCAATCATTTATTTTCTAAAGAATCTAATCTGCTAAACTGCCTTCTCAACATTTACTTTGCTTTTTAACAGTGCGAATTATATCTAAGTATTAGATACTCCACAACCATGCCTGTTACTCTAATTGTGCTATGGAGTTGACATTGGATAATGAAATGCTAATTGCAAATAGAACATTTTATTTATTCAGAACTGATTCCTTGCCTTATCCCACTTTCAGAATTTTCTACAACTGTAGGGTTATGCTCAAACACCACCAAATAATCCATTGACATAAACCGAATTAATGTTTTTACCAGTCCCCTCCAACAATACACATTGCAGCTTAGGGAACAGCTATTAGGAAATTCCTTAATCCGTATATACATATGACAGTTAAGTAGATATTAAGATTTATGTGGGAATATCAAAAGCCCCTATTTTTTGGATTTGCTGAGTTCTGCCACACTCCCCACTAAAAGAGACGGCTTCGTATCTAGCCAGTACCTTGCAGATTGCTCCAGTAATTTACTAGCTAGGTATGAAAGAAAGGACAGTATCACCAAAATTCTCTTGTGCCATCTTAGTTATCAATAATCACCAGTAGCTATTGGACATGCCAAATTTTCTCTAGAGTAGATGACACGAAAAACTATGAACTGTTACCTGAGTGAGAAACAAGCATTTTTCCTACATGGGTTTCAAAATCTCAATGAATAGAGATAACACAGAACAAAGGTGAAGGAAAAGGGTCAAATTTTATAACAGAAAAAAAAATGTCTTTGATTACAATCTCTTTGTCTTTTGTACTATAAATTAATTATTTTAAATAAGAAACATAAATTTGTCTAAAAATATAGCACATGTATATTTCAAAAGGCTAAAACCATCAAGGAGAGGGTTCTTTGAACTGTAAAATGTCATGTGCTCAAAGGCTTTCAATGCATTATATGAAGCTTTCTGCTTTAAGTCTATAAATTTTTATTATCTGCCTTAAACCACAAAAAACTTCCTTGAATAACTTCCAATCATTTATTTTCTAAAGAATCTAATCTGCTGAACTGCCTTCTCAACATTTACTTTGCTTTTTAACAGTGCGAATTATATCTAAGTATTAGATACTCCACAACCATGCCTGTTACTCTAATTGTGCTATGGAGTTGACATTGGATAATGAAATGCTAATTGCAAATAGAACATTTTATTTATTCAGAACTGATTCCTTGCCTTATCCCACTTTCAGAATTTTCTACAACTGTAGGGTTATGCTCAAACACCACCAAATAATCCATTGACATAAACCGAATTAATGTTTTTACCAGTCCCCTCCAACAATACACATTGCAGCTTAGGGAATAGCTATTAGGAAATTCCTTAATCCGTATATACATATGACAGTTAAGTAGATATTAAGATTTATGTGGGAATATCAAAAGCCCCTATTTTTTGGATTTGCTGAGTTCTGCCACACTCCCCACTAAAAGAGACGGCTTCGTATCTAGCCAGTACCTTGCAGATTGCTCCAGTAATTTACTAGCTAGGTATGAAAGAAAGGACAGTATCACCAAAATTCTCTTGTGCCATCTTAGTTATCAATAATCACCAGTAGCTATTGGACATGCCAAATTTTCTCTAGAGTAGATGACACGAAAAACTATGAACTGTTACCTGAGTGCACTACAAATAAAACATTTTTGCAAAGAAGTTCATTCCTTTACCTGTTTGACATCATATGCCAGAAGAACATATTTTAAATCGGGTGAAACTGAATGTCTTGATGCTTTGAAGGTTACCTGAAAGTAAAAAGAAACAATTATTTTAAAACATTTAATAACAGAAAGATTAATAAGCATTTAGATATGTAAATATTAAAAACATCTCCATTATCCTCATAATACTGTAAAATAAGCATTCTCATTCAAGTCTAAACAGTCATGAACATAGATGGACATAAAAACTTGGATGAGCCTATATTAGACATTTCATTAAGAAAAATATTTGCCCCATATGTCCTCTACATTTTAACACTATGGACTAAGTTAATATTTTCATTATAGAAACAAAAACAAAACATCACTGAATTTCTTCAAAGTAATCAAAATGCTTTTATATTTGCATCCTGGATTAATCAAAAAGAAAATAAATAGTGGCATTCTGTGATATCATGATATTCTGTCATTACACTTTAGTTTTATCACTTGTTATACATTTATATTTTTAAAAAAAAACATATATTAAAGACAAAATCTCTTTAAAGAAAACTCCCAGAGTAAATGTTTTAATTATCTTGATTACCATATATATATATATATATATATGGCATATACAGCTTCCCTGGTGGCTTAGATGGTAAAGAATCCTCCTAGATGTGAGAGACCTGGGTTCAATCCCTGGATTGGGAAGATCCCTTGGAGAAGGGAATGGCTACCCACTCCCGTGTTCTTACCTGGAGAATTCCATGGACAGAGGAGCCAGGAGGGCTACAGTCCATGGGGTCGCAGAGTGGGACACAACTGAGTGACTTTCACTTTCAAGTTCATACAAACTTGAAATGTGTTTATGTGGTATATAAACAACTATGCTACAGATGTTCTATTTTGAGCCCTTCATTTTACCATTGGATAGATCTGATGTGAAAAGAATTGAAAATATGGTGAAGGATAAATACATAGAGAGTGGGGAAATTGTTTTATGTGAAGTAGAGTTTATATATAACTTCAAATCTAGAGAAGGCAAGGAAATTGAGTTGATGCATCAAAAGCCTATAAAATACAAACAAAAAATGAACTCTATATGGATTTTAAGCAAACTAATTTTTAATGATTTTTGCAGAGAAATACATGTATAAATAATTATATACAGGGCAGTTTCCACAACACTTCTCCAAGAAAAAAACAAAAAAAGGATGAAGTAAAGGTTTTAGTACTTATAAATTTTCAAACATTTTGGAAAGGATAGGAAACTCAGACTAACCAATATTTAACAAACTCTCTGTGGTATAATATAAATATATATTTGGGCTTTTTCCCTGGCTTCTGACACAGAGCTTCTAAAATGCTTGGGCAAACTTCCCTGGTGGTCCAATAGTTGATACTCCAGGTTTCCTCTGCAGTGGGCATGGGTTTGATCTGTTTGGAAAACTAAGAACCCATATACCCTGCAGCACCACCAGATAAATAAATAATTGAAATCTCTTAAAAATGATTTAAACAATAAAATCCTTGGAATTTCTTGAGTGATAGAAGGGTCTTTTGTTATTGATAACTAGCCCACTTTGACCATATATGATAAAAGTTATTGAGATGACTCCAGAAGTAGGGATGAGGGGGGAGTGACTAGATAGCTTCTGGATGGGGGCTGGTTACCAGAAGAACCAACCACCTGATTAAAGGGGTAGCACTTTGAACCCTACTTGGAGGTCAAGGAGGGTGGTGGCACTGGAGATGAAGTTTAATCACGTTGCCAGCAATTTAACCAACCAGTCCTAGCTAACAAAATCTCAGTGAAAGCCTCTGAATGATGAGATTTGTAGAAGCTTCCTTGATGATAAATATATCGGTGTAGCAGGAGAGGACGCCTATCAACTCTGAGAGACTGTGCTTAGGACCCTTCTTCATTTACCCTATTTACCTCTTCATCTGGCTTTTCATTTGTATTCTTTATAATAAACCAGTGATCATAACTATAGCTCTTTCTGTATCATTCTATCAAATTATCAAATTGGAGGCAGTCACTGTGTCTTTAACCTGTGGGTTTTTCACTAACTCTGGGGAATTAGTACCGGAAAGAACTGAATTCTAAGCTGTGCTGTGCTTAGTCACTCAGTAGTGTCTGACTCTGCAACACTTTGGACTGTAGCCTGCCAGGCTCCTCTGCCCATGGGATTCTCCAGGCAAGAATACTAGAGTGGGTTTCCATTTCCTCCTCCATGGTATCTTCCTGACCCAGGGATCCAGCCCATCTCTTCTTGGTCTCCTGCACTGCAAGCTGATACGTTAGCTGCTGAGCCATGGAAAAGCACCCCCTTATACACACACCCAGAGAATTGTTGAAATAACAGAATTTTTTTTTCATTTCTCAGCTAGACATGCAAGAGAATGGAGTGCTCTAGGAGAAAATACTTTTACATGGTAATGTTAATTTAGAAGAGACATTGTTTATATTCATCCATCTTATACCGTCCACTTTACAAGAAGAACAGAATAATTGTTGCTAATAACTCATCTGAAGAAATTTGCTTTTCATTTTTTCAAAAAGCCATTTCAATAATAATGAAAATAACAACAAACTACAATCACAACAGTGGAACTATCATCACAATTAGTAGAGCTATCATGTATCATGTTATAAGCTCTGAAATTGCTTTGAACTCTGTAGTTCTCAACGCTCCTCTCATGACAAAACTGTAAGTTTCAGTTCAGTTCAGTTGCTCAGTCATGTCCAACTCTTTGCTACCCCCCATGACTTGCAGCACTCCAGGCCTCCCTGTCCATCACCAACTCCCAGAGTTCACCCAAACTCATGTCCATCAAATCGGTGATGCCAGCCAGCCATCTCATCCTCTGTTGTCCCCTGTTCCTCCAGCCCCCAATCCCTCCCAGCATCAGGGTCTTTCCAATCAGTGAACTCTTCACATGAGGTGACCAAAGTATTGGAGTTTCAGCTTTAGCATCATTCCTTCCAAAGAACACCCAAGACTAATCTCCTTTAGAATGGACTGGTTGGATCTCCTTGTAGCCCATGGGACTCTCAAGAGTCTTCTCCAACACCACAGTTCAAAAGCATCAATTCCTGGGCACTCAGCTTTCTTCACAGTCCAATTCTATATCCATGCGTGACTACTGGAAAAACCATAGCCTTGACTAGACAGACCTTTGTTGGCAAAGTAATGTCTCTGCTTTTGAATATGCTATCTAGGTTGGTCATAACTTTCCTTCCAAGGAGTAAGCTGTAAGGTAGGTAGCCTCACTGTAATTTTTTCACTAACTTAGTGTATATAGAAATAATGGATATTAGCCTGTATGGGGAGAAGGCAATGGCACCCCACTCCAGTACTCTTGCCTGGAAAATCCCATGGATGGAGGAGCCTGGTAGGCTGCAGTCCATGGGGTTGTGAAGAGTCGGACACGACTGAGAGACTTCACTTTGACTTTTCACTTTCATGCATTGGAGAAGGAAATGGCAACCCACTCCAGTATTCTTGCCTGGAGAATCCCAGGGATGGGGGAGCCTGGTGGGCTGCCATCTGTGGGGTCGCACAGAGTCAGACACAACTGAAGCAACTTAGCAGCAGCAGCAGCAGCCTGTATGCAATTCAGAGTCACATAGAGAACACAAGTTCCTCTTTCTCACATGAATGCAGTATTAGGAGGTGCATAGTTACACAGATGAGGAGGTTCGGTGTTATTTAAAAACTGGTTAAAAGGGCAATACCCATCATTCCAGTGCAATGGAAATAAGAAAACTCTAATAATAACAGTTCTTAAACTTTTGTCAAGGTCACAGAGAAGTATACATCATGAAAGAATGAAGGAGGAACTCCCTTCACAAGCCCTGCACCAACAGGAGGTTCTTTGTTGATTTCATTCCTTCTTTCTTTCCTTCTTCTCACCCTCCTTCCTCCCTTCCTTCCTTCCTCTGTTCCTCCATCCCTCCCTTTTTTCCTTCTTTCCTTCCTTCCTCCTTCTTTCCCTTGTTCCTCCTTTCTCTCTTTTTTTAGAGAGCTACACTGTCTGACGTTTGAATTAAAGAAAATCTCATCTCCCTTGTCCCCATCCACTCTCATATGATGTTGCTCACACAAATTACCTTCACACCTTCACAGGTGCATCTGAGCCTCTGGTAACACATTTTAGTATCTTTTACAGTTCCTACAATTATCTAGTCTGGCACTTTATTAATTATCACTATATTGCCTCCAAGTTTATGCAGCATACAACCTGGGAAACATTCCAAATACCTTTTCAGAGGCCCAAGCTGTAGAAACTTCTCTAAATTTAGAGAGCTGTGCACAGGTGGTGCTGCAAAGAGACTTGCTGATGATACACATATAAGGCAGACATTCTTGCTGCTTACCTAAGGGACATAGCAATCTCAGGAAAAACCCTCTTAGCATAAGCCACTTACATGATCATCTCTTGCATCTGAGAGATTAATTCTTCCTGGCAGACCCCAGAGACCCCTTCCTTGGTGTACATTGACCCTAATTACAGACATTAATATAGTTCCAGTTGACTCTCAACTTGATAAGGCCACAAATTAGTGTTTTGGAAAGTTTATTATTTCCAATAATGCTTTTTTGTTACCTATATATTTAATCACGTCACTACTGTTGCAATAACAGGATGCAGAGATCTTTTCTACATGTGCTTATTGGTATTATTCAGTAGTGATGCTTACTAATGCATTTTTGGACAAACAGCATTAAAATGCATGAACTCTGCCATCAAGGAACATTCAATAAAAGCCATGTCAGGTGAGAGAAACAGAAAAACAGAAATGCCAGTTGTTAATTTAACAACAATGAAAACAAGACATCTGATCAAGTTGAGAAACAAATTCATGCTTTCAGGCAGGTTGGGAAGATTCTGTAGTACCTCATTCTGTATATCACTCAACTGTACCAAAACTAACTTACTGAACGTTCAAAATAAGATGAGCATCATGGTAAACACTGAAGGTGCTACAAAGTTGAAAAACAAAGTCATTAGAAGTTTTCCCATCTCAAATTGGGCAGGATAAGACAAAAACTGTGTTTTTCCATGATAGAGCAGGAGTCCAAAATCCAAATGACTTAAAAGACTGGGTTTGTAGTGATAGAAAAGGGATGTCTGAGTACACTGAGGCCAAATGGACTAGTGGGCAAGTACCCCTAGACTAGGTTATCTAAAGGAGCAGTAGCCCCTTGGTTTCAAATAACCATCATCATTTAAGAAATTATATACAGTAGTTCTAATATAATTTACAGTCATGGTTTTAAAATTATAGCCCAGTATTTGAAATATGTATGGCTACCAGATTCTGCCTAGGGACTACTAGTTTCCTAACTTTTGGTAAAGCAATAACTGCCATAAGGATAAAGGTGAGGCAGAGGTTGGGGGTGGGGCCAATCCTGGGAGAGTTACAGAAAAAAATGGTATATACTTCATATACTTGGTGGTAAAGTCAGTGAAAACTTCATAATCCAGTGTTTTCCAGTTATATGAAATTGCAGACTACAAAAATATACACAAAGCTTTAAAAGAGGTGTGGCCAGCCGCATGGATTAGTGCTAATCCATGAATGGTGAAATTTAAAGCCAAGGAAGCAATACAGTCAGATCTGAATTTAGAATAATTCCTCTAACAATTGGGTGGAAAAGAAAATGAATTGGTTCTAATGATATCTTGAGGTCGATTAGATCTGGTAAGAGGTTCTCTTTGTCATCCAGATGAGCAATGTCAAGAAGTTTAGAAAGAGCCAAGGGCATAGAAAAGAAGGGACGTACGCAAGGGAGATGGTTGATAAAAATAAAATAATTTAATGACTATATTTGAAAACCAAGAAAAGAAACTGTACAAAACAAATACGGGTTTTCACATTTTTAACCCATGGGTTAATGTTGTTACTGCAACCTCAGTTGGGGAAAAGAAAGAAAAAAAAAGGCATATTTTGAGGAAAATTTTAGACATATCAATTTTAGATAATGCTGTGGTTATAAATCCTGTGGAAACCTAATAGAGGATGTTTAAGATTTTCGTGCAAAAGCCTGAAATTTAAATGAAATATTTGGGACTTTATGGAGTATTACATAAAAGGTTACATCCAATGCAAATTAATTCCCAAATAAAAGGAAAAAATTCTCCAACACCATGTTCTGCCATGGGTGGATCAGAAACAAAACAGTTATTTTGAGTAATATTTACTATTACTTTTATTCTTTGAATGTGTTTTCTTTATCATTCTATTATTATTCAATCTGTCCCACCTGCTATAAAAGCATCACCTCTCCCTACTCCTTATTGCAGCTCTATTTATCTCAAAGATCATTCTAATTCTCCCCCTTTAAGAAAAAGGTTACATCCAATGCAAATTAATTCCCAAATAAAAGGAAAAAATTCTCCAACACCATGTTCTGCCATGGGTGGATCAGAAACAAAACAGTTATTTTGAGTAATATTTACTATTACTTTTATTCTTTGAATGTGTTTTCTTTATCATTCTATTATTATTCAATCTGTCCCACCTGCTATAAAAGCATCACCTCTCCCTACTCCTTATTGCAGCTCTATTTATCTCAAAGATCATTCTAATTCTCCCCCTTTAAGCCTTTTCTATTCTTTTCAGCACAAGTGATTCATCTGAGTCATATATATATAATTATATGTAGAGTCCATCTCATCATTGATCACTGTTTCTGATTGCTCTTCTGGGTTGTTTGGAATCTCAATTTACATCTATTGCCACAGTAATGGCCCTATTAAGAGGCTCCATTGCAATGATTCATTCTTGTCAGAAACATTATAACTGCAGGTAGAAATACATAATGATGGTATTCCAAGTTGTCAGATATTGAATATCATGGCAAGAAATCATTAAACACAAACTTAAATGTCAGAAGTGTCAGAAANGGGATAGCATCTCGATAGACATGAATCTGAGTGAACTCTGGGAGTTGGTGATGAACAGGGAGGCCTGGCGTGCTGCGATTCATGGGGTCGCAGAGAGTCAGACACGACTGAGCGACTGAAGTGAACTGAACTGAAGTGCTATGATCAGGGTAAGCACACTTTGCTATGAGAACATGTGAAAGCAAAACTTAGTCTAAATAGTTCAGATGTGTTTATGGCAATCTGGTGTTTAAAACTGGTATTGGAAAATTCCATAAGTTCAGTCTTTGACAGTGTCTGAATGTCTTCTGTTATATTTTTCACATCTTAGCATTTAATGTCCATTTAGTCAATTTATACTTGAAAAACAACTAAAATTCCCATAATTTGGGTCATATTATCAACAAGAATTTAGTTAACTACATGGATTTTTAGATATTTTCTTTTTTACTTCCATGTCCATATTTTACCTTTCCTTCCTACTACAGAATAATGCAGTGCCTATTTGTAGAGTATTTTATGATATTTTATAATTTCTTCTCTTTTCTTTTGTGTTAAGTTTCATGCTAGAACAACATTCATACTTGTGCTTAAATTTTTTTTCACATTTTGTCTTATTTGCTTCAACTGGACTTTTGTGCCCAATTATATTGATCAGATTTCTCCCCTCCCCAAGCCCCCACTATCAAGCTCACACTTTTTTGACACATAACATCTGTGGGATAAAATCTTGTAATGAATTCAATAGTAGCAATTACCCTTTTTATTGTGGTGTGTGTGTGTGTGTGTTCAGTTGTTAAGTTGTGTCTGACTCTTTACAACCCCATGGGCTGTAGCCCTCCAGGCTCCTGTGTCTATGGCATTTCCAGGCAAGAATCCTGGAATGGTGTACCATTTCCTTCTCCAGGAAGCTTCCTGACCCAGAGTATGAAACTGTGTCTCTTGCATTGGCAAGCAGATTCTTTATCACTGAGCCACCTGGAAAGCTTTTACTGTGGTAAGCAACACATAATGTGAAGTATATCCTCTTACCAGTTTTGTAGTGTATATTTTAGATAGAATTCTCTAGAACTTTTTATCTTACTTGAATGAAACGCTATATCCACTGAAAAATAGCTCCTAATTTTCCTGTTCCCCTAACCCCTGAAATCCTACTTTTTGCTTCTCTGATTTTCCTTCTCCAGGAAGCTTCCTGACCCAGAGTATGAAACTGTGTCTCTTGCATTGGCAAGCAGATTCTTTATCACTGAGCCACCTGGAAAGCTTTTACTGTGGTAAGCAACACATAATGTGAAGTATATCCTCTTACCAGTTTTGTAGTGTATATTTTAGATAGAATTCTCTAGAACTTTTTATCTTACTTGAATGAAACGCTATATCCACTGAAAAATAGCTCCTAATTTTCCTGTTCCCCTAACCCCTGAAATCCTACTTTTTGCTTCTCTGAATTTGACTACTTTAGAAAATATCATATAAGTGAAATCATATCTTAATACTATTTGGTCTTCTATAATTTGCTTGCATCATAGCGTAATATCTTCAAGGTTCAATCATGGTATAGCCTATGACATCATTTTCTTGTTCTTAAAAATTGATTTATATTATATATATATATATATATATATATATCATTGTCTTTATTCATTTATCCTTCAATGTGTGTATAGATTGTTTCTACTTCTTGGATATCATGCATAGTGTTGTAATGAACTTGAGAATGCAATTATCTCTGGTATCCTGATTTCAATTTTTTGAATAAATGACCATGTGATTTCTGGGTCACATGGTAGTTTTATTTTTGGGTTCTTCAAGGGTGAAGAACTTCTACACTGTATTCTATTGTGGCTTCACTACTTTACATTCTCACATCAGTGCCCAAGTTCTCTAATTTCTCCATATATAAAGAGATATAGATATTGATAATGGCCATCCTACAGCTATGAATGGACCTTGTGGTTTGAATTTGCAGTTTTCTGATGATGTCATATTTGGCATACAGCTGTAGGCCATTAGTTTGTCTTTTTTTATAGAAATGTCTATCCAAGTCCTTTGTCCATTTTTAAATTATTGTTTTTTTTTAGGTATTGAACTACATAAGTTCTTTGTAAATTTTGGATATCAGATATATGGTTTGCAAATATTTCCTTCTATTTCATTGGTTGCCTTTTAACTCTGTTTTCTTGTATTATAGAAGTTTTCACTGGGTATATCCCACTTGTCTGTTTTTATTTTCATTGCCTGTACTTTTGATGTCATATCCAACAAATTATTGTTGGAACCAATGTCAAGAAGTTTTACCCCTAAGTTTTCTTCTGGAGATCTATAGTCTGGGTCTTATGTTTAAATATTTAATCTATTTTGAGTCAATCATTATGTATAGTGCAAATTAAAGATCAAATTTAAATCTCTTACATTTATCTTGTTTTTCCAACACCATTTGTTGAAGAAACTTCCTTTCCTCATTGTGTATTCTTGGCACCCTTTTTGAAGATCAGTTGATTATATATGTGTTGGTTTAAACCTGGGTCCTCTATCTGGTCCATTGGTTGATGTTTCTATATTTATACTAGTACCATTGTGTTTTGATTGCTAGAGTTATCTAATATATTTTAAAATTAGAACATGCGAGCCTACAGCTTCACTTTTTTTTAGTATAAAATTGTTTTAGCTATTTGGATCCTTTGTAGTTTCATATGAATTTTTATATTATTTTACTGTTTCTATTAAAAAATACCATTGGAGTTTTGATATGGTTTGCATTAAATCTGTATGTCACTTTGGGTAATCTGAAAATTTTAACAATATTGTCTTCAAATTTATGAACATGGTATGTCTTTCAATTTTTGCATGTGTATGTTAAAACTTTTTTCCTTCTGCAGTGTTTTCAGAAAACATGTCTTTGCTTCCTTGGTTAAGTGTATTCCTAAGTATTTTATTCTTTTTTGATGTTATTATAAGTGGTTTGATGTTTATTTTCCTGTTTTAGATTGTTCAATGTTAGTACTTAGAAATACAAATGACTTTTAAATGTTGATTTAGTATCCCATAACTTTGCTAGATTTATTAATTTTAGCAGTTTTTCAAAGCAATCCCTAGGAGAAATAGGGATTTTGTTTTTACTGAAATTGACAAACTGTACTAAAATCACACTAAAATATAAAGAATGTAGAACACCCAAAACAATCTTGAAAGAGAAAACCAAAGTTGGATGACTCACACTTATTATTTAAAAGATATTGCAAAGCTAAGCTACAGCAATCAACATAGTGTAAAGGTGGCATAAGGATGGACATAAGCAACTTAATAGACTTGAGAGTTCAAAAATAAACTCTTACATGTATAGAAAGTTAATTTGGGGAGAATCAGAAGGAAATTAAATAGCTTAACTTTTAAAATAAGCTTTCAATTTTAAGATACTTTCAATTAACATGCAGTTTAAGGAATGACTTTTGTCTATATTCTAATTAGATAATTATAGTGTTTTTAATGTTGAATTTTTAGTTTTTATGTCTTCTGAATAGTAGTACTTTCTCTACTATGTGATTTCCAAATCTTCCTCAAATTCTGTAACTGATTTTTTCATCTTTTAAATAGGATATTTGTTACAGTAAAAGTTTTTTAATTTTGATGAATTCCACTTTATCAATTTTTTATTTTATAAATCCTGCTTTGGTATAAAGGCTAAGAATTTATTTTGAAGCTTTAAATCTTAAATATTCTCTTATTTGTTTTTGTAAGTTTAGTTGACTTTGGTTTCACATTCAAGTTGTGATCCATTTTGGTTATTCTTTATGTGTAATACATCAGACTTAGATCAAAGTTATTTATTTATTTATTGTATTTGGATGTCCAACTGTTGTTGTTGCACGATTTGCTGATAAGTCTTTTTTTTTTTTTCTTTCTTTCTCTTGAAATAATTTTGTACCTTTGTCAAAATGAGTTGGGCATATTTGTGTGGGCCTATCTCTGGATTCTCTGTTCTATTGCATTGACCTATTGTCAGTGCCACATTTTTTATCACAGTGGTTACAAAAGAAGCTTTAAAATCAAGCTGATTCCTTCCACTTCATTATTTTTCAAAATTGTTTAGCTCATCTAGTTTCTTTTGATCTTCATATATATTTTAGCATGATCTAATCTATATCCACAAAAAATCTTGCTCAGATTAAACCTATATATCTCTTTGTGGAAAACAGATATTTTTACTATGTTCAGATTTTCATTTTGTAAACACAATATTTCTCTCCTTTATTTGAATCTTCTGTGCTTTCTTTCTTCAGTCTTGCTTAGCTTTCTGCGGACAATCCCTGAACATGTTTTGTTGGATTCAAATCTAAGTAGTTTATTTTTTTCCTAATATAAATGATACTTTATTTTAATTAAGACATCCACATGTTATTGCTGCTGCTGCTGCTGCTAAGTTGCTTCAGTCGTGTCCGACTCTGTGCGACCCCATAGACAGCAGCCCACCAGGCTCCTCTTTCTCTGGGATTCTCCAGGCAAGAATACTGGAGTGGGTTGCCATTTCCTTCTCCACGTATTATTGCTAGTATATGAAATTTATAATTGATTTTTAAATGTTTAGTTTGTATCTATGACTGGCTGAAGTCACTTATTAAATCTAGGAGTCTATTAGTAAATCCATGGGATTTTCTATATAGCTTATCATGACACCCACAACAAGGGATATTTTTAATTCATTCTAATATTTATACCTTTCATATTATTTTCTTGCATTAGGAACAATGCTTTTTCATTTTTAACCTTAGTTCAAAGGATTGCACTAATTGATTTTTGAAGATAGGACCATTCTTGCAATTTTGTAATAAAACCTACTACAATCATTTTTTATATTGTTAATTCTGTTTGCTAATATTTTTCATATATATTCAAAAGGGATATTAGTTTTATGTACTGTGTTTATCTAGTTTTGAAAATAGTGTCAGCTTTATAAGGATTAAATGGAAAATGTTTCTTCCTTTTATATTTCTGGAAGATACTATAAGGAATTAATGTTAAATCATCTTTAAATTTTTTTAGAATTATCCATCAAATTATCTGCACTAGATTTATTTTAGGGGAGTTTTGTTATGAATTATATTTCATTAATAGTTATAGGGCTTAGGGCTATTACAAATTACTTATTTCATAAGTGTGTGTGCATGTGTGTGTTTAATTAACTAGTACATTCTATCTAAGTTGTTAAACAGATGCATACAGAATTGTTCATAACATACCCTATTATCTTTTGATGTCTGTAAGGTCTGTGTGTGTCACTCCTCTTTTATACCTAATATTAGTAGTTTGTGTCTTTTCTCATTTTTCTTTACCACTCTTGCTAGTAGTTTGTCAATTTTATTGATTTTTCTAATGTTATCTTCTGGTAGAATAATAGTAATTAATTTTAAATAGCACTTAATAGTTTATAAAATTTTTTATTTTTCCTTTGAATTAATCAGTGGCTTTCACTTCCTCTTGTTGTGGATAAATATTATACAAGCTTTGTATGTCATTTATCTTTCTTGGACCATACTTGCATAATTAAAACTATTTTACAAGAATTAAAAATAATGTATATAAAGTGCATGTCATAGATACAAGGCATAATACTTAAGACAACATAACATTTATTATTCATATGATTATTCACATAAAGTCTACTTTATCTGACATTAGTATAGATATATTCAGTTATTTATGTTAGTGTTTATACTTATTATAGTCTGAGTGGATTTCTTATAAGCGATGTTTAGTGTTTTATTTTTGTCTTTTTAAACTTATGTGATGATCTTTACTTTTGGAGTATTTACTCTATTTAAACTTACTTTTTTTTTGTATTTGTTTTCTGTTTGTTTTGTCTGATTTTTGTTCTTTTACTTCCTCCTTTTGCATTCTTTTATGTTAGGCCTTTAAACTGCATTTTTTCTATTAGCTTGTAAGTGTCATGTTTTGATAGCAGTAACCCTAGAGAGTAAAAAGTGTATTCTGGATTATTGGGGTCAATTACAAATTAGCCCTCATCACTTCCCAAATAAAGCAAGAATATTAGAGAATTATAACTAAACCCCATCCCATGATGTTTGTAATACGGTTTTTGTAGACAAGTTTACATATAATTTAAATACCCCAAAACACTAATACTGTCTTAATTACTCAACATACATTTAGGTTTACCTACATATTTGCTTGTTTTATCATTTCAGTCTTTTCATCTAAGTTTATTTTTCTTCTATCTGAAAAATTGTCTCCAGTATTTATTGTAATTTAGTTCTAACAACAAGTACTTTTTTATTGCCTTTTAGAGGTTTTATCTTTTTTATCCTTGTTTTTGATGAAACAGTTGTCCAATACATGCTACTCCATCAGAGTTAGATGTAGAAATTGCACTATTTTGCTTTATCTTTATTTCTTATCACTTATACTTCTTCATTTTGTGTCACACCAGCTACTCTCTCAGCAATTTTTTTAACCAACAAAATCTTCCATTCTAAAATCTATATCTGAAGTGTATTACAAAATTAACTAATATAACTATTCAGGCAAAACAATTTACAGTGAATTCAGTAGTTCAAGGCAATACCATTCACTGAGTATGGGCTAGGTACCAAACACTGTACTGGATATTAGTTTTTACAAATATTTTATAACAGTGTTTCAACCATAATCTGCAAAATCTAATGGTTAAAACAGACAAAAGCAAATAGTTTATAGATATATATGGTAGGCACTGGACTTTCCCAGTGGCTCAGCAGTAAAGAATCCACCTGCAATGCAGGAGTTACAGGAGACCGAGGTTAGATCCCTGGGTCAGGAAGATCCCCTGGAGGAGACATGACAACCCACTCCAGTCTTCTTGCTTGGAGAATCCCATGGACAGAGGAGCCTGCAGGCTACAGTCCATAGTGTCACAAAGAGTCGGACACAACTGAAGTAACTTAGCACATACATGCATGGTGGTCATTATACATGAGTTCTTGAAAAGCTATCTAAAATATAGAGCCTCAGGGAAATATTCAAATTTGAGTTGATTCTTAATTTTAATGTTTCATTTTTACTCTAGTTTTTTTAATATCAGTTAAAATATATCTTTCAGGTTTAAGGTAAAAGAGATTGTGCAAGACGTATTTTCTAAAGTATTTTAATTCTACTGTTCCATTGGCATGTTGCAGACTGCCTTTACATTTCAAACTTTGTTACTCAGGCCATTCTGCATTTCCATGATATTCATTCTTTGCTTCTCAATGGTAACAAAGAAATACATAATTTTACTTCCTGGATTCACTGGATTCTTATATACTGTAAGTGTCCATGTGTGATTTGTTCATGTTGTTGAGTATTACCTAGAATAATATTTTCATCATTTTCCATAATATTAGAATTGCCAGACTTGAGGAATAGCTGAAAGATTTCTAGTAGCATTTGAAAGTTTCTGAAGTAAAAAACTCAAGCAATAAAATTAGATAAATTAATTTTAATTGAAAGAACAGTTAGAGACAGATATGTTTTTTTAAAAAAATAAGCAAGAGAGAAATGCCTATCAGTCTGTCAAATGAGATTGTTTTAGACACATACCAGGTTGCATGTAAACACTAGCCTGTAAGGTCAAAGGGAGGAAATCACTAGTCTCCTGTTGCTTCCTAACTTCAATACATGATTCTCTAATCTTTTGTTCAAAAGTATAGAATTACTACTGTAAATCAATATTCCAATTGAAAATTATGAAAGTTGAATTATTTCTACATCTGTAGACTTATAAACAGTTCATCAGAACATTACTATAAATTTAAGGTCAGGAAAAGTTACAATAGAATTATAATATAAATGACATTTAATTTGATCTGATTAATACAAAAATATTGAAGGATCAGGATAACCTTTAATTTTTAAGCAATGTATCAAGTGGGCTACCCTTGTGGTTCAGCTGATAAAGAATCTGCCTGCAATGAGGGAGACCTAGGTTTGATTCTGGGTTGGGAAGATCCTCTGGAGAAGGGAAAGGCTACCCATTCCAGTATTCTGGCCTGGAGAATTCTATGGACTGTGTAGTCCATGGGGTCACAAAGAGTCGGACATGACTGAGTGACTGTCACACACACACAATGTATCATATAAGGTATCATGTTAAAATATATTAGTATTTCAAATTTAAATGTTCAGAAATTGTGGATTTTATCAGACACTGACCACAGATTTCACATTCTACCTCTAGTGATTAATATACACTATATCTTTTCTCCTTGGACTAAAAGAACATTAAAAAAAATAGTCCATTAATATGATGCTTTTCACCATATTTTTCTGTTACTAATTTTTCTTAATTTTCTTCAGACCTTTAACGTTAAAACGGATATTAATTATAACTAATCATATCCCATGAACCATATGTGCTCTAAACAGTGTCTTTTGATATAATTCCAATGTCTTTGAGTAATCCAAAAGCTTTTTAAAGTCAACAGTCTCTCCAGACTGTTTCATAGGTTTTCTAAATAAATTGTAATATTGTTTTTTATTTTGTGTTATTCTTTTCCGCAGGCTTCCCAGGTGGCTCAGTGGGTAAAGAATCTGTTTGTGATGCAAGAGATGCAGGAAATGTGGGTTAGTTCCCTGAATTGGGAAGATCCCCTGGAGGAGGGCACGGCAACCCGCTCAAGTATTCTTGCCTGGAAATCTGATGGAGGAGGAGCCTGGTAGGCTACAGTACATAGAGTCGCAAAAGAGTGGGACATGACTGAAGCGAGCAGGTACACATGCATTCCTTTCCTCTTTAAATAAAACGCCATCTACTTTTACATCAGTCATCTCATTAACTTAATTGCCTTTAATATTCAGTGGCTTGTATTATTCAGAAAGTAAACTTTGGATTTGCACAGAACTGGCCTTATGCACCCCACTCCAGTACACTTGCCTGGAAAATCCCATGGACGGAGGAGCCTGGAAGGCTGCAGTCCACGGGATCGTTGAGGGTCAGACACAACTGAGCGACTTGACTTTCACATTTCACTTTCATGCATTGGAGAAGGACTGGAGAAGCCCAGGGACGGGAAAGCCTGGTGGGCTGCCATCTATGGGGTCACACAGAGTCGGACACGACTGAAGTGACTTAGCAGCAGGCCTTATCACTTAACAGCTTTGTGATCTTGGGAAATTTAATTAGTCTTTCTGAGACTCAGTTTGCTGGTTTGCGAATTAAGAACAATAATACATTTATCTTAAAAATTCTTGTGAAGATTAGCAAGCATACATAGCTCCTAGAAAACTAGAAAAATGACTATTATTTATTCTTCTAAAAATTATATCAGTTATGCCTGTCTGGCTTTGAATCTGCCTTTTAAAAGATCTTTAAACTTATTCAAGCTCAGAATATTTGTAAAATCTATAGGAATATTAGTTTATATTCCTTTTGATGACATTGAGACATATATATATATATATATATGGTGTTATAATTCAAGGTAATGAACTGGATTTTTGTATAATTTTCACAGTGTCTTAATGATTATATGAATATGTGAGTAAAAGTGTATTCCATTATAAATTTAAGACTACTTGTACTAAATTCAGAAATGTCTCTAGGTTGGTTATTCCTTTCCCCCACTAAAATGACTCTGCTTCCTTTGTTGTACTACTGGAGAGGGGGGCTGTAAACTACATCACCAGCCCTTGCCCTCTGGCCAACCTTCTTCAATTTGAGTTTGGCCAATGTGAGGCATGGCAGAAGATAACAGTTTAAGAGAAGAGAAAAGTTATTGTAATCATTGCCTTACACATTCCGTATAGGGTACTGGCTGTGACTGCCAAACTCTTCTGCCTTTCTTGGAAGCAGCTCAGTTTGCACAACAGTAAACCCACTATATTCTCTTCATGCCTTCAGCCCTAGAGCCCACCCAGTTCTCTGCTGAGAAGAATTTCCCAACAGTGGTACGGAGAATTGAAGTTTGCAAACATTTGCACTGATTTGAGGAGGAAGATTTCAGAGATCAGGGCAAACAGAGCAATTAGATTTTGTGGAAGGGAGCATGGAGAAGACAGAGTTGTGCAGAGAGGGGTAACCAGAAGTCCATCTGTATATTCACTTAAATTGATGGCTTCAGTTCAGTTCAGTTCAGTTGCTCAATTGTGTCCGACTTTTTGCGACCCCATGAATCACAGCACGCCAGGCCTCCCTGTCCATCACCAACTCCCGGAGTTCACTCAAACTCATGTCCATCGAGTCCATGATGCCATCAAGCTGTCTCATCCTCTGTCGTCCCCTTCTCCTCCTGCCCCCAATCCCTCCCAGCATCACAGTCTTTTCCAATGAGTCAACTCTTCACATGAGGTGGCCAAAGTACTGGGGCTTCAGCATCAGTCCTTCCAAGGAATACCCAGGACTGATCTCCTTAGGATGGACTGGTTGGATCTTCTTGCAGTCCAAGGGACTCTCAAGAGTCTTCTCCAACACCACAGTTCAAAAGCATCAATTCTATGGCGCTCAGCTTTCTTCACAGTCCAACTCTCACATCCATACATGATCACTGGAAAAACCATAGCCTTGACTAGATGGACCTTAGTTGGCAAAGTAATGTCTCTGCTTTTCAATATGCTATCTATGTTAGTCATAACTTTCCTTACAAGCAGTAAGCGTCTTTTAATTCCATGGCTGCAGTCACCATCTGCAGTGATTTTGGAGCCCAAAAATATAAAGTCTGACACTGTTTCCACACTTTCCCCATCTATTTCCCATGAAGAGATGGGACCAGATGCCATGATCTTTGTTTTCTGAATGTTGAGCTTTAAGCCAACTTTTCCACCCTCCTCTTTCACTTTCATCGAGAGGCTTTTTAGTTCCTTTTCACTTTCTGCCATAAGGGTGGTATCATCTGCATATCTGAGGTGATTGATATTTCTCCCGGCGGTCTTGATTCCAGCTTGTGCTTCTTCCAGCCCAGCATTTCTCTTGATGTACTCTGCATATAAGTTAAATAAGCAGGGTGACAATGTACAGCCTTGATGTACTCCATGACAATGCTATAGATGCACAGTGTAAGACCATCCAAGAATTGTCATGTAACAGCTGCTTTGTCATCTACTGCTGCAACAGAGATTGTAGACTTTGATCAGCATCAGGGAAGGAATCATCAGCAGATCATTAGAACACCCATCTCCCTAGAGTAGCAAAATCTAATTAACATATTGTTACTCAGATGGTAAAGCGTCTGCCTACAATGCGGAAGACCAGAGTTCAATCCCCGGGTCGGAAAGATCTGGAGAAGGAAAAGGCAACCCACTCCAGTATTCTTGCCTAGAAAATCCCATGGACAGTAGAACCTGGTAGGTTACACAGCCAGACACGACTGAGCAACTTCACTTTCACTTTCACTATCCAACTGTTTGTTATACTAGGAGCCTTGGCAAAATGAGCCACATTGTAGAGTAATATATACTCCCAACCTACCCCAATGAAACCTAAAGTTGAACTTTGACTGGGACACTAAGTTTAGAGACTGAGTCCGGAAAAGTTACAGTGCTGGCAAACATTTTGAACTTTCCTTAGATCACAAATATAAAAACTATAAAATAAGAAATCAAAACTACTAAAGTTCAAGGTGACAAGAAAATAAGTCACTTCCCTTCTATATCAAGAATTACTAGTCTTGGGAAGAAGATAACATAATCCAGTGTCTAATAGATATTATTTCTGAAGTCCAACAATCAATCAAAATTTACTGTTTGTGCATTTTATAGTCAATCATAGCTGGAGTAAGGAAGAGCTGTCAAGTAATATTTATGTTTTAAAAATTCTAATATCTATTACTGTGCAAGGTACACAGGTACAAATCAAGAAATATTAAAGTTTAAAAAAAAATACCCAATAATTTTATAGCTATCTTAAGATTCAGAAAACAGAAATATAAATAGTTTAATTAATATACCTTAATTTTTCACACATTATAGCAATTTTATATTGAATAGCTATTTTATATCACATACTTTGTAGGTCTATAGGCTTTTTTTAAGGAGTTCAAATTACATGCACTTGAAAAATAGATTTATAAGTCCATGTTTGCTTTAAAATAAAGTGTAAGTCTACTTCTCTTTTTTTAAGATCAATGATTTTTATTTTCCAGTTTTGTGGTATCATAGAGGGTGACAGAACCTAGTAGTAAAGCACCCATAGGTTCGATTATAGCATTAATTTTTCTTAAATCAGTTAACATTCTCCATTTCCCAGATTTCTTCTTAATAACAAAGACAGGAGAATTCCAAGGACTAGTAGTTGAGGCAATATGATTAAGAGATAATTGTTGCTCTACTAGCTGTTCAACTTTTCTTTTTTTAAAATTTATTTTAATTGGAGGCTAATTACTTTACAATGTTGTGGTGATTTTTGCCATACATTCACATGAATCAGCCATGGGTGTACATGTATTCCCCATCCTGACCTCCCTCCCACCTCCTTCCCTCATCCCATCCCTCAAGGTCATCCTAGTGCACCAGCCCTGAGCACCATATCTCATGCATCAAACCTGGATTGGCAATCTATTTCACATATTATAATATATGTGTTTCAATGCTGTTCTCTCAAATCATCCCACCCTTGCCTTCTCCTGCAGAGTCCAAAAGTCTGTTCTTTACATCTGTGTCTCTTTTGCTGTCTCACATATAGGGTCATCATTACCATCTTTCTAAATTCCATATATATGTGTTAATATACTGTATTGGTGTTTTTCTTTCTGACTTTCTTTGCTCTGTATAATAGGCTCCAGTTTCATCCACCTCATTAGAACTGATTCAAATGACTTAAAAGTTTTTGCACAATGAAGGAAACTATAAGCAAGGTGAAAAGACAGCCTTCTGAATGGGAGAAAATAATAGCAAATGAAGCAACTGACAAACAACTAATCTCAAAAACATACAAGCAACTCCTGCAGCTCAACTCCAGAAAAATAAATGACCCAATCACAAAATGGACCAAAGAACTAAATAGACATTTCTCCAAAGAAGACATACAGATGGCTAACAAATACATGAAAAGATGCTCAACATCACTCATTATCAGAGAAATGCAAATCAAAACCACAGTGAGGTACCATCTCACGCCAGTCAGAATGGCTGCTATCAAAAAGTCTACAAACAATAAATGCTGGAGAGGGTGTGGAGAAAAGGGAACCCTCTTATACTGTTGGTGGGAATGCAAACTAATATAGTCACTATGGAGAACAGTGTGGAGATTCCTCAAAAAACTGAAAATAGAACTGCCATATGACCCAGCAATCCCACTGCTGGGCATACACACCAAGGAAACCAGAATTGAAAGGCACACATGTACCCCAATGTTCATCGCAACACTTTATAATGGCCAGGACGTGGAAGCAACCTAGATGTCCATTGGCAGATGAATAGATAAGACAGCTGTGATACATGTACAGAATGGAATATTACCCAGCTATTAAAAAGAAAGTCTATTCTTATTGTAATAATCCCACATAAACTATGGCTCCCTAATCTTTTATTTTATTCGTATAAACTTGTATGTGATATTTACATTATATTTAAATAATTAAATATATTTATATTATATTTAACTATCATTTGAGCATCAGACTAACAAAAAGTGCAGCAAGTATTATGAAATAAATATAAGAAAATTTAGCATAGAAAGTTGTAGTTTCATGTTCCAACAATTTGTGTTTATACATCCATGAACAAACCAAATCTTTCTCTCACTACTAAAATAAAAGATAAATTTTTAATATCAATTGCATAAAATTAGCTCTGTAATGAGCAAGAGAATATAAGTTAAAATAACTTTACTAAATTTCATTATCTTTAGGTAGAATAATAGTAATTAATCTTGCATAGCACTGTATTGGAGAAGGAAATGGCAACCCACTCCAGTGTTCTTGCCTGGAGAATCCCAGGGATGGGGGAGCCTGGTGGGCTGCCATCTCTGGGGTCGCACAGAGTCAGACAGGACTGAAGCGACTTAGTAGTAGCAGCAGCAGAACTGTATAGTTTATAAAATTTTCATTATTTTACCTTTAGGTTGATCAATGGCTTTTACTCACTCTTGCTATAGATAAATAGTATACAGGTTTGTTATGTCATTTTTCTCCCTTTGACCAAACTTTTATAATTAAAACCATGTAAAATTAGTTTATAAGAATTAGAAGTAATGTATATAAAGTATGGATCATAGTTATAAGGCATAATACTTAAGGCAACATGATATTTTTATTAATATGGTTATTCACAAATATTGATAAATATCAGAACAAGGGGTAAATCTGTAAATCCAAGCTGTTTTAGCATTACATTTAAGACATAGAAACTATGAAAGATAAAGTGATAATGGCCTTCTGTTTAAACTTGAATAAAGATTTCTCAGGCTTTCCTTAAAAGTACCATCTTATTATGCTAACTAAAATAACTATAATGCAAATTATAAAGCCACTTTATTACATAAACATCAAAATTCCCCTTAATAATGTATATAAAATATAAAATAATATAAATTTGTGTACTAAATATTATATTTGATGTATAGGCTTCTTAGGAAATTTCAAAAGTTGAAAAGACAAAGATTAATACAATTTGTCATAAATTTGGGGTGCTTACCCAATATAAAAGATTCTCTTAAAAGTCTCATAGAATATAGATCCAGCATGGTGTAGCCCAATGGAATCAGGATCAAATTACCTACATTCCTTAGATCATGGACAAAGTAAGGGAGTTTCAGAAAAACTGCTTTTGCTGAGTTTCAGCATCTACTTTTGCTTCATTGACTATGCTAAACCTTTGTGTGGCTCACAACAAACTATGGAAAATTCTTAAAGAGGTGGCAGTACCAGACCACCTTCCCCATCTCCTGAGGAACCTATATGTGGGTCAAGAAGCAATAGTTAGAACCAGACATGAAACAATTGACTGGTTGAAAATTGGGAAAAAAGTACAACAAGGGTATATATTATTGCTTATTTAACTTCTATGCAGAGTACATCATGTGAAATACCAGGCTAGATGAATCACAAGCTGGAATCAAGATTACCCAGAGAAATATCAACAGCCTCAGATATGCAGATGATATCACTCTAATGGCAGAAAGTGATGAAGAGCCAAGCCTCTTGATGAAGGTAAAAGAGGAGAGTGAAAAGTCTAGCTTGAAATTCAGTATTAAAAAAATGAAGATCATGGCATCTGGTCTCATTACTTCAAAGCAAAGAGAAGGGTACAGGTGGAAGCAGTGACATATTTTCTTTTCTCGGGCTCCAATATCACTGCAGATAGTGATTGCAGCCATGAAATTAAAAGATGCTTGCTCCTTGGAAGGAAAGCTATTACAAACCTAGAAAGTGTATTGAAAAGCAGAGAGAACACTTTGCAAATGTCTGCATAGTCAAAGCTATTGTTTTATTGGTAGTCATGTACAGGTATAACATTTGGACCATAAAGAAGGCTGAGTGTTGAAGAATTGCTTTTGAATTGTGTCTCTGGAGACTTAAGAGTCCCTGGACTTCAAGGAAATCAAACCAGTCTATCCTAAAGGAAATCAACCCTGATATTCATTAGAAAGAGTGATGCTGAAGCTGAAGCTCCAATACTTTGGCCACCTGATGTGAAGAGCTGACTGTTTGGAAAAGACCCTGATTCTGGGAAAGAGTGAAGACAAAAGGAGAAAGAAGCAGCAGATGAGATGGCTAAATAGCATCACTGACTCAATGGACTTGAATCTGAACAAACTCAGAGAGTTAGTGGAGGACAGAGGAGCCTGGCATGCTAAGTCCATGAGGTCGCAAAGAGTTGGACATGACTTAATGACTGAAGAAGTACAACAAAACTCACTGCTATATTTAAAATAGGTAACCAACAAGGACATACTTTAGCACAATGGAAATCTGTTCAAGGTTATGTGGCAGCCTGGATGGGAGGGGAGTTTGAGGGAGAATGGATACAGGTATATGTATGGCTGAGTCCCTTTGCTATTCACCTGAAAATTATCACAGCGTTGTTTATCAGCTCTACTCCATATAAAATAAAAAGTTAAAAAAAAAATTCTTCACTTACTGTTTACTTCTTTTAGAAAACATATCTAGTCTTGTGATTTGCTTTTATTTATTTTAAGCATGTCTCCTGTAATAACTCATTTATTCCCCCCTGCAGCCCTATCCTGTACTGTGCTTCCACATCCCTATAAAGTAGCCTTGAAATTTTTTCAATTTTCAGTTGAGAAAACAAGCATACAAGAAAAAAAAGTAATTAAGAGTAATTGCCCAGATCACATTGCTATAAGGTGACAGAGTTGGGATTTGGAATCACACAGTTTGGCTCCAGAATTTAAATTTCCACAAATATGTTATTTGCGTTTTTTTTTTTTTTTTTTACTTTCTATAATATTTTTTACTATGCTGATTAGATCACTGATTTTTCATTTTTGTTCTAAGTTATTTCCATCTTATCTGGTAGGATATATTTTTTCTTAATTTTCTATATTTTTTCTTTCAAATTTTCTAAAATTTAAATAGTTATTTGACCCTCTTGGTAGGTTAACTTTATGATTTTCCAACCCCCTTCTCCTTTAATTTCTTTGATAAGAAATACAGCAGAATTCTTTAGACCATAAATGTAAGATGAATGGGCTCAAAAAATTTTTAGGTTGGCTTTTGAAAAGGCAGCTAGAAATTGAGGAATCAAAAAGTTCTTCTCATTCTTATGTCACAATTCAAAGGAGTGTTTTTCTGATGGAAAAACTAGTTGACAAGTACCAAGAAAACTAGATTAAAAAAAGAAAAAGAAGCTCTGTGTGTATAACACCACAAGAGTAATTATATAAAAGGCAACTTTTTCAGAATATATTTGTGTTATTTAAACAGCTGTGACTTTCTGATTTCTATATTTTACCTTGTCTTGTTAGAGTAAACTTGACACAATTTAGTCTAGAATTATTCAATTTCCTATCTCCAATCAAGTACTACATATACACTACCATATGGAAAATAGATAGCCAGTGGGAATTTGCTACATGACTCAGGGAGCTCAAACCAGTGCTCTGTGACAACGTAGAGGGGTAGAATGGGATGGAGGGTGGGAAGAAGAGCCAAGAGAGAGGAGACATATATATTCTTATGGCTGATTCATGTTGATGTATGGCAGAAACCAACACAATATTGTAAAGCAAATATCCTCCAAATAAAATTACATAAATTAAGAAAATAACTGTGAGGAATATATAAGATAATCAACATAAAGCAAAGAAATTATAAAATGATTTATACTTGTATGGCAATGAATATTGCTGTAATGAATTTCATGCTTTGCCACAGTGAATGTTCCAAAGAGGTATTCTTTTCTCTATTTTTTATAGAAAATGTACAGTTTGGGTGTACCAGTGGAAAAATATCAAGATTTTAGTGGTGTCTGAACATTTAACTTGTTTTTTCATCATTTCTGCTTTATGATAAAATTAAGATACTCCAGGCAATGAAATTCTTCTGAGTTATATTTGAGGGTACCATGAATTCAATCACTCTTCTCAGACTTGACAACATTTAGATGTCTTAAAATCCTCCAGACATGAGCTGCCTGTCATGCATTTTGCCTGAACACTTCTATTTAAAAGAAAAAAAAAAATTTTTTTTTTGGCAAGAAAGCGCTGAGCTGGAAGGAGCAAGAAAAATATTTCTATATCAATAAAGTAACTGAAAAGCTTTCATGGTTGTATTTTCCAACTTATCTTCCTTTTGACACATTTTTTTTTTCATTGAAGAAGTAATAATATGATTTCCCTTTTTAATTCCTCTTATTGCTACCCAACACATCTTAACCTATTGCTAATATTAGCTGTTCTGGTTATTATCTCCTTCCACACCTCCCTGCTCTTCCTTTAGGCCTGGAGTCACTATTTGCTTTAGAAGGAACAGTAACATTGAAAGGGTATAAGGGTGAAAAACAGCCCTTTTGTGAGTCCAAAGAATGGTTATAGCCCTTGGCACATCAGCAAACAAATCACAAGGACTTCTGAATTCTATCACAGGCTTTCTTTCTTTTGTGGTTTGGAAAGCAGCAGTGCGAGTGACAGTTAAGAGGATATCACCGTTTTGGGGACAAAACTCTGCAGGTGACGTAGTGCAGAGGAATAAAGGAAGTAAAATATAAGTTAGTTGTCTTGCCTCAGTTTTCACACCACTGAAAATGTATTTTAGTTTAAGAGCAGTAACAGTCCACCTCCAACCTGCTGACAGATGGCTGTTAGCAAGAAAATATATGAGACTTACTGTCAAAATACAAACTTTCATTTTAAACAAAGAACATTTTCTAAAGAGTATTTTAAATAATGATGAAAATAAAGAGAAATGATATTTACTACATATATTTTGCAAAAATTATCTGAGAGCTCAAAGCAGGGTTTCAGCTGGCAAAAGGGAGAGAACTAAATTTCCTAGGTGTGTATACTTCCAAGAATAAACTTAATCCTTAGGAAAAAGGGTTGATGTTGGGCTTGAGCGTTGTACGGATGAAAGAGCCTATTGAAAATGGCAATGTTTACAAGGTAAGTGCAACTGAGAAAGACAGTCACCTTGATTTTCTAACCAGGAAACTAGAAAAGAAGAGAGAGAGTAATTTTAATATGCTATGATCATAATATACATTTAGCTTACTGTCTATTCTTTAGGGCTTTGGATTTTCATGAATAAGATTAAAGGTCACTATTAGTTAATATGTGTACCCAGTTCTCTTTAAAGAATTTAATATGCATGACCTTTATTTATAGTTTTTACTATAACACTCTGAGATACTTACCATTGTTATCTTCATTTTACAGAAAAGCCAGTAGAGGCACAGGGAATTTATATAATTTATTAATAGTGCACAGCTTTAATAGGTAGTGGACTGCTGTATGAAACAGAGGCAGAGTGAACCCATGGCCCCTACTCTTAAACAATTAGTACAACTTCATAATTAAGCTATGAAGTTATTATGAATGCTAAGATTTCTCTCTTTACCAGAGCACATAGCTTTCGAAGCAAAGGGTGAGAATTAAAAGAGATACCCTGATATCAGGAATAGCAGAGTCAACCCAGCAGGTCAAAGGGGAAGGTGTATATGGCAGGGGGAGGAGTGGGAAGCTACATCCAGATTGTCCTCATATTCAATTAAAAACATTTAGTCTTCTGAATACATAACAAAACTGAACCAAAAAAATTAGTCATGGAATACTCAAGAACACAGGTTATTTTTGGTTTTGCCCTGCTTTGTGTTTTTGCTTTGTTTTTGATGTTTTGTACATGTGTTTGTGTGTGTGTGTGTGTCTGTGTGTTTCAGGGTTACATTTATTATAATTTATCCTCTTCTATTTTAGGCTTGCATGTATTATACAGAATTTTTAGTGCAATTATAAACTGAATTCATTTAAAGGCCCTTCAAGACTATGCAGTGCAGTAGATTCCATATAATTCTGCCTTCTTCAAATAAATGCTTTTCTGTATAAGTATGAAATGCATTTATTAATTTCAAATCCTAAATAATGTTTCTAATTTACTACTATTTGATTTAAAATATAGGAAGCCAAGTTGGAATGTTCATCATGAAAAACTTAAAGGAGAGGAAGAATGCTAGAATTCTTCAGTCTTTTTAAAATAAAGTAGTTACCAAAGAAATGACTCCTCAGAGCCTCACAATTAAATATTTTTGGATTGGAATAGAAAGGACTCCTTACTGACTTCCTCAAATTAATGACTCTTCATCTTCCGTCATTTGTTTTATGTATTCCATCTATCGGAATCTAACAGTGACATGTGTTTGTACCAAATGGACATATAAACCACTCCTTTCAGTGTTTGTAATTGAAAAATACTAGGCTATCAGGAGATTTTTTTCTCTGTGTGGGGTGGTTATAAAATTTGTCTTATAGCAAAAGAATTGCTAGTCCATGAAATTTTATCATTGCTATTGAAACTGAAGAAGTAAAATACAAGAAATAGATTCTTAATACACATGTAGTGATAACTAGGCCATAATTCTCTTATAGTCATATACAAAGAAAAATATTTCTATGAAGCTATATTAAGTTGTCATTCTGAGGGATAACCCATTTTATAAATTTTCATATTATTATATGCCCTTAAGCTGGCATTATCTACATCAAGGAGGATAATAGAGAAAAGAAGATATCTACTTTCAGAAACGATCTATGAAATAGGTCAGTGCAAATGATGGAATATGGTAGAAAATCTATGAATATTGATAATTTCTCTCATTCCTTCATACTATTGCTATTGCTGCCTTCAAGAAGTGAAATCTGCTTCTTCTCTTTGATGAGGTAGGCTGTATGAAATGTTTTTTCCCATAGAATGCAGCTGAAGTTAAGTCTGTTCCAGTTCTAGGCCTAGCTTTTGATAAGCTTCAGAATTTCTAGTTTCAGTCTTGGAGCCGTAAACCACCACATTAGAAGTTGAAATCCTTGCTGTAAAGAGATACAGCCTTTCTAGCCATCCTGGGAGAGATCTAGGACTTGTATGTAAAAGTATTTTGGATGTTGTAGCACCAGCCTGGGTCCTAGGCAGCCCAGACAACCTCATACAAAAAGTAATCAACAAGCAGAGCCTGGAGAGCCCAGAAAATGTGAAAGATAACATATCAGGACTTCCTTGATGGCTCAGCAGTAAAGAATCTGCCTGCCAATGCAGGAGACATGGCTTCAATTCCTGGGTCAGCAAGATCACCTGGAGAAGGAAATGGCAACCCATTCCAATATCCTTGCCTGGGAAATCCCATGATCAGAGGAGCTTAATGGGCTATGGTCCATGGGATCACAAAAGAGTCAGGCATGACTTAAGGACTAAACAACAACAGCAAATACATCATTATGTTCTAAGATACTAAGCTTTGGGTTAGTGCCAAGAATGCTAGCAAATATAGCTTCTTTAATGAAAGGGTGAATAATATATGAAATGGATAATGCTTGTGAAAATATTTGACAAATTTGGAAGTATTTTACAAATATTATTTTGATGATTTCACCATCACAGTTTGCAAAATAGTTCCTAGAAAAATTGACTGAAACCCCAAAGAGTTAAATAAATAAAACTCAGGAAGAGGGGAAAGTGATTATACATACATAAAACAGAATTATGCCTGAGAGTTGTGTGTAAAATAAATATAAAAATAAAATATGTTTATTATATACATATATTTATTTCTAAATTGAGTTATAAAAATAACTTTATGCTGCTGTTTAAGAAATAATGAAAATAAAACTATGTTAGTCTGTTTTTCAGAATTAGATAATAGAAACATAAAGAAAACTAAGAGACAATAATTAAACCTAAAGAATTAACTTCAAACTCTTCATAGAGGTTCCAGACCCTAAAATAGAGATTTCTCCAAATGCAACATGATAAGATCTTCTACTATAAACTATACAATCCATGGAATTCTCCAGGCCAAAATATTGGAATTGGGTAGCTTTTCCCTTCTCCAGAGGATCTTCCCAACCCAGGGATCGAACACAGGTCTCCCACATTGCAGGCAGATTCTTTACCAGCTGAGCCACAGGGAAGCCCAACTATAAACTAGGAAGAACTCTATGCCTGCAATGTGGGAAACCTGCGTTTGATCCCTGTGTACTCTTCAGGTAAACTTAAGAAATCACTTATATTCATTGAGAAGTATTAGTTCTGAATGAATGCTAAGTATTTAGTCACTTTCTTAATGTCACTTAAAACTAGTCCCTTCTAATTGAGAGAGTAACATTGAGACATATACATTACCTTATGTAAAACACATAGCTAGTGGGAAGTTGCTGTATAGCACACTGTCAAACCAGTGCTCTATGAGAACCTATAGGGATGAGATGGGGGTGGGAGGGAGGTTCTGGAGGAAGGGGACGTATATATACTTATGGCTGATTCACATTGTTGTATGGTGGAAACCAACAGGACATTGTAAAGCAATTATCCTCTAATTAAAAAAAAAAACTTGCGAATTTAATAAAAATATTGTTGTTTAAAAGCCAAGCAAATCAGTCCCTTCTTTTCAACCTCACTTACAAGGTAAAGATCAGGACCTTCCAGTTTCTCTTATGCATAAATAAATAGGGCTAAAGAGCCCCTATTCTCCCACAGTTTAACTCTTTTCTAATTTATTTCTAATTCGTAATTTGCCTCTTTCTAAAACACAGATAAATTCGTGTTACCTAATATTCTTCAGTGACATTCCATTATCTAAAGAATAAAGTCCATGTTTGGGCATGACTTCTAGCCATCTAGGCACTGATTTTTATTTTTTTTCCTTCCTCCAAATTCAGTTTGTGCCATCCCTCTTTGCAAACATAGACTCCAGTCATATTAAGCCTCTCTGCTTTTGCATCTGCTGCTTCTTCTCCCTAAATTTTCCTTTCCCATTTAGATCTAATACCTATGTACTTAAAAAAAAAGGGGGGGGGGATACCCATTGTCTAACAATGCCTCACACTCAAGCCTGAACCATTTACCATAAGTTTAGGCTACCATAGCACTTGGCGTGCATACACATCATAGTATTTACCACATCCCATTAGTGTGCTTCCTAGTTACTGGAGGACAGCTTTTAGGTCTTTATCCCGGTACCCAGCTTAGTGTCAAGAATGCTAGCAAATATAATGCTTCCTGGCTGAATGGGTGAATAATTATGAAATGGATAATGCTTATGAAAATACTTGACAAATTTGAAAGTATTTTGCAAATATTATTTTGAGGATTTCTCCATCACAGGTTGCAAAAATAGTTCCTAGAAAAATTGACTGAAACTCAAAAGAATTAAATAAATAAAACTCAGAATAAGGGGAAAGTTTGTGCCTGAGGGTTGCCTGTTAAATAAATATAAAAGCAAAATATATTTATTATATATACATATATATTTGTTTCTAAAATGAGTATAAAAATAGCTTTATGCTGTTGTCTAAAGACACTAGGAAATAATGAACAGAAAAATAAATATTAGGTCTGGGAAGTAATCTTTCACCTTACCTTGCATTTGTTAAAAAATTATTTGCAACTGCTTCATCATAGTTTTAAGATCCCTTGGAGAAGGGAAAGGCTACCCATTCCCGTATTCTGTCCTGGAGAATCCCATGGACTATACAGTCCATGGAGTCACAAAGAGTCGGGCAAGACTGAGAAACTTTCACTTTCATGTCACAGGAGACACAAATTAGCATCTTCCTTTAAAAAACGTAAATTTTGAAACGGAAATGTGGAATTTGCAGGTTCTATTAGTAGCTTACAGTCCACGGGGTCGCAAAGAGTCGGACACGACTGAGCGACTTCACCCACCCACCCATTAAGGTAAAAATTTCAAGATGAGATCATCTTGCATTAGGGTGGGCCCTAAATCCAATGTCAGGTATCATAAGAGAAAAGGAGAAAAGACATAGAGACACAGGTGGGAAGGCCATATAGAGAGAGAGGCAGATATTGGAGTTATGCTCTCATAAACAAAGCGATACCTGGCATCACCTGAAACTGGAAGAGATAAGACAAGATTTTCCCCCGATAGCCTTTGTAGAGAGCAGAGCCCTGCCAGTACCTTGATTTCAAACTTCTGGCATCAAGAACTGAGAAAAAATAAATTTCTATTGTTGTAAACTGTCAAGTGTGTGCTAATTTGTTACCACAACCCCAGGAAACTAATATAATACCTATTTCCTGTTCTGTACCTCTGTCAGGGGCAGTTCTATGCCTCAAGGCAAAGAAGCAGGTGACTTTTTTAGTTTAGATTCAGCAATTAGTGAACACTCCCTAAGATTATACCAGGAGTAGTCAAGCAGGAGGGAACAAGCAAAAATGTTGACTTGAAAGGACTTTAAAAAGAATGTTTGCCAGACAGAAAAGAGACCAGTATGTCTGTAGTGCGATGGTGGAGCACAGGAATTAGGCAGTTTGCGGCTAAGTCGCTTCAGTCGTTTCCGACTCTGTGCGACCCCAGAGAAGGCACAGCCCACCAGGTTCCGCCGTCCCTGGGATTCTCCAGGCAAGAACACTGGAGTGGGTTGCCATTTCCTTCTCCAATGCACGAAAGTGAAAAGTGAAAGTGAAGTCGCTCAGTCGTGTCCGACTCTTCGCGACCCCATGGACTGCAGCCCACCAGGCTCCCCCGTCCATGGGATTTTCCAGGCAAGAGTACTGGAGTGGGGGTGCCAGTGCCTTCTCCGATTAGGCAGTTTGTGAAGAGGCAAAAGGTAGCCAGATCACACAGGGCTTTGTACAATCAGTTCCACTCTCAGTTCAGTGACTAATTTTGTATCGGGGGTAAAAGGATAAGGGACGCATGCACAAAAGAAGACTTGATCTCATTTACTTCTTAAAGAAGTGATAATAAATACTGCCATATGGAGAACAAACTGAAAGCTAAAAGGGTGAAAGGAAGGAAACGAGAAAATAGGTTTTTACAATTGTCAAGGAGGGTAACAGTGGATTTCAACTAATGGCAATGATAATGAAGACATGTATTTTTGGGGGAATTTTGTGGAGGTATTTGACTTGGTGATAGATTTGAAGAAGGAAGGAAAGTTGAAACATCAAATTTCTGCAGTAACATACCAGAGAACATAGGAGGAGTATGAAATGGAAAGGAGAGAATTAAGGAATGTTCCAAAGAGGAAGAGATTCTTGTATATGTGAATGAGTGGCCTGTTTTTAATTTGTTTTTAAAAATTGCATAAGCTGTGGGAAGAAGAGGCTGTAGGAGAAGGGTAGATAAAGGATTTTTCTACTAAATGTGCTTCTGACAAGACCAATTTACAGTTGAGCTGTTTGCATCCCTCTGACTATAAGGAACAATAATTATATACAACCCTGAAACACCAAATTATTCAATTGCCTCAAATTTGTTAACCTCACATTCTTTTACTGTGTGCCTGTTTTAGGTCCATCCTCTACATCGAGTAATTTTTAGATTTGTTTTAAATATGGCATTATTTTATGCAGACTGAAGTTATTCAAAACTATTTCTACTTGATTCCCAGAAATATTTTTGCTTTTCTCACCAGTTCTGTACAATGACCTTATAAGGGTCCTGTTAAAGTGAACTCACTCTTTAGGCAAGGTTTCTTATCAGTTTTTCACACTTACTAGAGAGGACTTTTTTTTTTCCCCCCCAAATCATGTACTGGTTCTCTCTATAAATAGTATTCTGTGATTTTAAGTCTTAAGCTTTTCTATTTTAAAAATCACTGGCTGGAGTATATTTTTAAAGAGTTACTTCAGTTTTAAAAAGATATTGCATATTTTCAGCATGTCTCAGTGACCTACTTTACTTTTTCAAGCTCTCTAACTTATTTCCCTTATCTCCTAGCCTTCTCATATTATCTGCTTTCCCTTTAGCAAAACATCTAGTTTGTTGTTATCTTTAATAAAGGAATACAGAGTCATAAATATCCATAGGTTGTTCTTTGCACATGTATTTAAATTAACGTGAGACCACTGGATATATATGAAAGGAGATGCCAGATAGAATCGGAACATAGTGTGTCAACGGAGATAAAATGCCTCCTTGATTTGTGCTATTTACATAATACTCTTATTCCTGGAGCAGAAAATGATTTCGATATGGCCTTTTTCAAAATCAGGCAACTTAGTTTTACACTCCTGAATCTGAACGCATGAATGAAGACCTTTAATTTTTTTTTAAGTGATTAAGGGGAAAGACAGTGTTTCAGCAAGAATTTATTTACTCCATCTATGGGAATGTCCTTGAGTTTTAAAAAAGAATGCCTCAGGCTTATAAAAGAGAGGAAACTCATAGTATCATTTTCTGGAAAAAGTTTAGACTAAGAATGGAACTGAAGTATGAAAGACCGGTATAAGTTAATGAATGATACAGAATGATCCTCCTATATATGAATTTAAAAAAAAATCTCTTTTGGAGGGTGTATTCCATGTTTTAAGTCACTTCAGTCCTGTCTGACTGTGATTCTGTGGACTGTAGCCCATCAGGATCCTCTGTTCATGGGATTCTCCAGGCAAGAATACTGGAGTGGTTTGCCATGTCCTCCTCCAAGGGATCTTCCCAACCCAGGGACTGAACCTGTGTCTCAGTCTCCTGCACTGGCGGGTGGGTTCTTAACCACTAGTGCCACCTGGGAAGCCCGTTTTCGAGGAGAGAGAGGGCTATTCACCAATGACAGTGGGCATCTTCAAGATAATATAGCACAGAAACATCTTAATAGTCCCTGTTTTACTCACCAGTCAAGAGCATGTGCATTCTCAAATCCTCTCCATCTCAGTATATGTCAATACTATTCTCAGAGTTGCACAAACCAAAACTTAACAAATTTCATGAAATCTGAGATTAGATGAAAAAATAAATATTTTTTTCAATTTTAATCAATATATCAAGTTATGTATTATGTGATTTTAAATACATGTATAGCATACAATAATATTAAATTTAATCATATTTCATAATTCCATTTATATTCTTAAAAGCATGTGTGGGTATATAGAAATAAATTCACATCTCAAAAAATATATATTTATTCAAAAAGGACTTTACATTGTGAAGAAAAAGTCAGAAAGATCACAGCAGTTGTCATTTGCTCAATTACCTTCCAAAATTTCTTGAGAGACAATTGTGTTAGTCACTCAGTTTTCTGACTCTGCGATCCCATGGATTGTAGCCTGCCAGGCTTCTCTGTCCATGGAATTCTCCAGGCCAGAATACTGGATTGGGTTGCATTCCCTTCTCCATGAGAGACAGTAAGCATTCAATTAAGTTGACTGAATGAATGAAATAAATGAACGCTTCAATCAACAAATAAACTGCAAATACTTATTCTCACTAAGAATATGGGCTTCCCTTGTGGCACAGCTGGTAAAGAATCTGCCTGCAATGCGGGAGACCTGGGTTTGATCCCTGGGGTGGGAAGATCCCCTGGAGAAGAGAAAGGCTACCCACACCAGTATTCTGGCCTGGAGAATTCCATGGGCAGTCCATGGGGTGGCAAAGAGTCAGACACGACTGAATGACTTTTACAAGAATACAACAGATATCAAAAACAGTGAAATGAAAGTCAATGTAAATCTTTTATGTAAAGTGTACTGTTTGACTCTATTAAACATGTTTAATAGAACACTGATAGTATATTATAATGCATAAAACTTCTAAATATAAATCACATCTTGTGAGGGAAAGTTAATAACATCGACTCTAGATCATTTACAGTTACCTAAATGATATTCTTGTTTATTTCTGTAAGCATTCTAAAATGCAACCACAAATAAACTACTTATATGTTCCTTTAAGTAATATACCAGATCTATGCCATAAAAATAATGTTTAGAATAAGATGTGAGTTACAAACTTGTCTCTACAGCTAATTTTTTAAAAATGATATTATTAATAAACACAGGCAAATCTAGGCCAAACAGATATAAAAACCAAACTGCCTAAAGCTCCTGGAAATGAATATATTTAGTCATAATTATTAATATATATATTTGTATATATATATGTACATTCTTATATGTGTAAATAAATAAATGTCTCACTGGATGCATACTGAAAACAAAAAGCTGTGTTGTATTTACATCAGTGCTAAAAGCAGAGTATTAGGTATCTTTTGTTGTTTATTTATTATCAGAGATTAATAAACAGCAAATGTGTTTAGTTTCTTTAATAGTGACTAATACCATTCATATTTCAAATCCTGTAACAAATATTTACTTTGCATATTTCTTAGCTCTTTCAAAACTTCTGTAAGAGAGTTATATTTTTCAACCTTGTTTTCAGGTGCAGAAATGAAGTCTATAGAAGTAAATGACATTCCCCTGATTACATTTACTGGTAAAACTGGACATTGAATCCAGTTACACTCTAAACCATGACTGTTCAATATAAAAGCCAGTGGCTACTTTTCTTTATTTAGTACTGGAAATGTGAGTATTGTGAAAGAGGACGGTAAATTTCATTGCTTATATTTTCTTACTGAAGTTCAAGTTTCAAATGCCTGAGTTGTTTCTAGTATGTCACATAAACTCACCATGAATTAATATCAATGAATGGCTAGTTTTTATGATGCTTACAGGTATCAGTTTAATACTTTAATTCATATATATGAATAGTTTATCTAGGAAGCATGAATGCCTATGTAAGATTAAGTGGTAGCTGAGATACTACTTATTAATAGCAGTATAATGAAATTAATTTTCTAGCTTAAAAAGAAGTGGGAGCAAATTTTAAAAGTTTAGAACAAAGTACTCCTTAAGCAGAATCAAGTGGAAATGCAAAAGCTAGTTCTGCAGAGTATGTGGGGGAAAAAAGACAGGATTGAAGAGAGAAAAAGAAAAAAAGAGTGTATGTGTATAAAACTGTTAGAAAGTATGTAGCAAATATTTCAATTCTAGTGGAAACTTACTGCTGCAGAGTAATAGAAAAACTGTTAACATACGATAATAAATTGATTACATTAAGAGACACTGCATTGTATATGTGAAATTTGCTAGGGGGGTAGATCTGAGTTGTCATCACACTGAAAAATAATGGAATCTATGTGAGATGATAAATATGTTAATTAGCTTGATTGTAGTAAACATCTCACAGAATATAGGTATATCAGAACATGACATTGTGTGCCTTAAATATATACAATTTGTATCTGTCAATTATGCCTCATAAAAGCTCGAAATATATATTTGGTAAAGTAGATTTATTTACATATTTTGGTCACCTGACGCAAACAGCCATTTCATTGGAAAAGACCCTGATCCTGGGAAAAACTGAAGGCAAAAGGAGAAGAGGGCAGCAGAGGATGAGATGGTTGGTAGCATCACCGACTCAGTGGGTATGAACTTGGGCAAATTCTGGGAGGTAGTGAGAGATAGGGATGCCTGGTGTGCTGCAGTCCATTGGGTCACAAAAAGTCAGTCACAACTTTAGTGACTAAACAACAACAGATTATATAAGAAACACATTTCAGCAAATACATAGAGATTTTGATCAAAGTTTCCTCTCAGTAGTCAAAAAATAATCTGTGAATGCAGTCAGCTGACATCAGAGTCAAACATCAAGAACTAGTTTTTTCCAATAATTTTTAACAAGATCTAAGCTTATAACTTTGGCCAGCTATGATTCTTGAAGAAGATATTGGCTAAGTAAATCAAAAGTTACCTTACATTTTTAGTTCTCAGCATCTTAACTCAATATCACTTTTGCTCAACTGGGAAATGCATACCAAGAATTTGTGCCTTAGCTCTCAGAGGTAATCATTAGGTCCCAAGCAGATTTCAAGTTCTTTATCTGTAATACTCCAGATGTCCTGAAAATATTTCCAAAGTTGTAAGAAAGTAAGTGGGGCAAGGGGAAGTTACTTGTCTACTAAAACTAGAATGGACATGGGTTTGAGTGAACTCCAGGAGTTGGTGATGGACAGGGAGGCCTGGCGTGCTGTGATTCATGGGGTCGCAAAGAGTCAGACATGACTGAGGGACTGAACTGAACTGAACTGAAAACTAGAATAAAGTGTAACTTTTCTAGAGAGTGCCAGAAAACCTGCTAGTCTCTTGAAGAGTGGCTAAGTGTGGGAGGATGTGATCATAGATCATACTGAATGAATGAATGAGAAATGAATTGTTCCCCTGCAGTGAAGGGAGAGAAATAAATCCCAATTTAGGCAGAATCAGCCCATCCAGAGAGGGGGCAGGAATGAGGTCATGGCAAATGGTTAATTAACCATTAGCAGCAGGCTTCCCTGGAGGCTCAGTGGTAAAGAACCTGCCTGACATTTCAGGAGACATGGTTTTGATACCTGGGTTGGGAAGATGGAGAAGGAAATGGCAACCCACTCAGTGTTCTTACCTGGGAAATCCCATGGACAGAGGAGCCTGGTCCATGGGGTCATATAAGATAGGGACATGACTTAGTGACTAAACAACAATAATAAGTGACTTTAGTATAAATAGAATTTCTTTATATTACATAACCAGCAATGTGATGCTTCATAGACTTCACAGAAACTAAAATATATAAAATAAGGATATTTCAATATTATTTAATTAAAATTATCTATTTTTTAATAAGTAGTGAATGAAATTTTAATTGAAAATGAGCATTTGTAGAGTTTCTAAATTTCCTATATATTTTTGATGGCAGCCTTAATAATATAGCAATAACTGAAAAGCTCCATCTGCTGGCTTTTGATTTCACTGCAAACTCATTGTGATTCTGTCCTTTCCAATTTGATTCCCCTTTTCACAAGTTACTGAGCATATAATTGCTTCTTTTATTCACTAAAGAGTTTGCTCTACATTTCAACTGTGTATTTAAAATTCAGTTCTCATATATTAATAAACAAAATGACTATATCATGATTTAAACCTATATTTTCAAGGTTCAAATGGAACTTTTGTAACTAGTCTATAAAGCAGTGGAATTATGTTGAAGGAAAAAGACTTTTTTTTTTTTGGTTTGAAATGAAATGTAGTTTTTATGATCTTTAATTTTAATTTTTTATTTCTGATTTGTATAATGCTCTCATATGACTCTAAATATTTTCTAAGAAAATAAAATCTATACTTTGTGTTTTGGAAAGAATTTCATATGATCTGTGAAAAGACCTTATGATACATAAATATACCTAAATATTTTAACAATAATATTTTCCTAAAATGTTTACTAAATATTCTATGATATTTGAATAATTCAGTTTTATGGTAGAAATAAAAATAATTTGCTATATAAAATTCACTTCATTGAAATATCATATTTTCAACAATTGCCATAAAATTGGATAAGACAATCTACTTCTATCACGTGGCTTAAAAAATAATTCAGAATTAATGTAAGTCAGTAGCACGTTGTTCATTTATATTTGTATGTGTGAAATTGTAATTTTTAACTAACAGCATTTATGACATTCATAGGTAATGTATGCATTTTTAATTTCTGAAGCACAATTTATAATATAAATCATACAGGCAGGAAACAGTGTCACTAATTTATTAGCAGTAGGAAATACAGTTCTAATACAAGCTAATCATAATGCTTCACTGACCAGCACCAACATAAGTTCTGCTCAGTGTTATTTCTAATTTGACATACATATGTACATTAAAGATAAGATTGATCTCAAAGGGAAATTGAAATATATTTTATATATTTATATATATTTGTAAGCTCTGACTGGCCACAATCTGTATTCCACAAAATATTCAGAATATTCTTCATCTTGCTAGAGCATCCAGGAAAACAGAATTTATAGCTAAAAATTGAAAAGGATGTATTTGATGGTAAAGTAGAATTGAACATAGAATTCTAGCTGTTCAAATATTTTGTTTCAGAAACACTTACTGAGCAAAAACCATGGGCTAGCAATTCTGCTAGGTTTAGGAAATACAACGATAAATAAAACACAACTCAATTTGGCATACTTATAAACCAGAGGGTATGATTTGATAGTTGTAGCAAGAGAGTAGTTATTCAGGTGTATGGACCACAGAGAAGAGGCAAAGAGGAAAATCGAAAATATTTCCCATTCAGTAACCTCCATGACCAGAAGTAAGTATATTAAACTTGATCTTTAAATTACATTGTTAAGTATATGCTGTGCTGTGCTTAGTCACTCAGTCGTGTCTGACTCTTTGTGACCCCATGGCCTGCCAGATTCCTCTGTCCATGGAATTTTCCAGATGAGAATCCTGGAGTATGTTGCTATGCCTTCCTCCAGGAGATCTTCCCAACCCAGGGATTGAAACCAGGTCTCCTGCATTGCAGGCAGATCCTTTACTGACTGAGCTACCAGGGAAACCCAGGAACACTGGTGTTTTTCCTAACCCACTAATCGAACTGGGGTCTCATGTATTGCAGGCAGATTCTTTAACCAGCTGAGCTATAGGGGAGCCCCACTTTTAAGTATAATTTTTAATAATAAATATTGTCTGTTTAAAAGTTGAGAACATTTCCCCTGCAGTTAGAAAGTCACCATCCCTGGTGCTATGTGGGCAAGGAGAAATGACAATGTGAAATAGTATCATTTAATATTTTAATGAGAAATTGTAGCTCATGGTGAATTGTATAGGTAGCCAAAGGAGCTCTCTCTCTTCACTCAATATGTTTTACCCTTTAACCTTTCCCAAGTGTACTGGGAGGATACGTCTATATTTTTGAGAGTTTGTTCCATTAGTGTACCTACCGTACCAGCCCCCTCTCAGTACCCCACTCTGTGCTTTTGAAGAGAGAACTGACTTAAACTGACTGATATTGGAAGGAGGAACTGAACAAGACACAACAGCTTATCCCTCTCCATCTTCCTCTTGGGAGCTGGTTGGTCCTTGCCTGTCTGCCACAAATTTAAAATATAGTATTTGCCTCCACAAGCCAGGAGGCCTGAACTTTGGTGTGTTAACTGAATTCTAACACTAAGGAGATAGAGATGTTGAATTCACTTTTCCTTCTAAGTACTCCCAAACTAGACAGAATATTGACTATAGCCATCATCTTCCTTACAGAAATTTGTCATTTTTTAAAATCTGTTTGCTTTTTAACAATTTTTATTAGAGTTTAGTTGACTTACAATATTGTATTAGTTTCAGATATACAGCAAAGTGATTAAGTTATACATATACGAAGTGAAGTGAAGTCCCTCAGTCGTGTCTGACTCTTTGCTACCCCATGGGCCGTAGCCTACCAGGCTCCTCGGTCCATGGGTTTTCCAGGCAAGAGTAATGGAGTGGGATGCCATTTCCTTCTCCAGGGGATCTTCCCAACCCAGGGATTGAACCCTGGTCTCCCGCATTGTAGGCAGACGCTATAACGTCTGAGCTACCAGGGAAGCCCTATACATATATATGTGCATATATTCATTCTTTTTCAGATTCTTTTCCCATATAGGTTATTATAGAATACTGAGTTGACTCATTGTGCTATACAGTCAGTCCTTGTTAATTATCTATTTTATATATAGTAGTGTGTGTAAGTTAATTCCAAGCACCTAACTTATTCTTCCCTTTGAAATTTTCTATTAATTTATTATTACCTTCTAAAATGTTAATTATTTTACAACATAACACTTTGTTTTTCATATTTGAATCACATATTTCTTAAAAAAAACTTGTAATTTGTATTATTAAATGCATATTTAAATTCATAATTAACTTGTACATGTAAATGCAAAAGTAAGCTTAAAAATATTAGAAAACATACATGAAAGTTTCTTCATTCTATTTGGACATGGGTAGACCATCTTTTTCCAGAGAAGGCAATGGTAACCTACTCCAATACTCTTGCCTGAAAAATTCCATGGACACAGGAGCCTGGTGGGCTGCAGTCCATGCGGTCGCGAAGAGTCGGACACGGCTGAGCGTCTTCACTTTCACTTTTCAATTTCATGCATTGGAGAAGGAAATGGCAACCCACTCTAGTGTTCTTTCCTGGAGAATCCCAGGGACAGGGAAACCTCGTAGGTTGCCGTCTATGGGGTCACACAGAGTCGGACACAACTGAAGCGACTTAGCAGCAGCAGCAGCAGCAGCAGCAGCAGACCGTCTTTTTCAGCAGATGCAGTATGTTTCAGGATATCTTGAGTCTAAAACCTGTATATTACTCACCACCTTTATTACCATGTAAAAGGCTTTTCTGATTATAATTTCCCACCAGTGAATTGTGATTATTAATATAACTACTTCAAATCCCTATGAAGATTAAATGAGGATTTAGTAAAGATCAAATAAGAAAATAGAAGCAAAAGATTTAGTTTGGCACTCTAGTGTATTTGGGTGTGGAATATTAGAATGGATTGTGTACATTAGTCAAAGGAAAGAGAGAATCCAATTCATATAGGTCTTTCTCTTTTTTTAATTTGTTTTCTTCCATATGTTGTTTTGTCACTTGATAAAACCTTTGTAGGGGTTCTTGTTTCCCCTAAGTATTAAGTGGTATTTATCTTCTGTTATTAGATATAAGGTGAGGTAAGGTAAGGTGAAGTCGCTCAGTCGTGTTCGACTCTTTGTGACCCAATGGACTGTAGCCTACCAGGCTCCTCTGTCCATGGGATTCTCCAGGCAAGGATACTGAAGTGGGTTGCCATTTCCTTCTCCAGGGGATCTTCTCAACCCAGGGATCAAACCCAGTTCTCCTGCATTGGAGGCAGACGCTTTAACCTCTGAGCCACCAGGGAAGAGTTGTTATTAGATATAAACCTCTATTTTTTCATTCATTCTTTATTTTTTTATTGTATTGAAAGATTAATGCTTAACAGACTTTTGTTGTATTCATAGTCCTATACTGAAAAGTTGGAATTTGGTTAAAAGAGAAAACTCCATGTGTACAAAACAAGTATCAAAAATGCTGTAGAGTTGCTTATTTTGATAATTATAGCTTTATCTTTTTCTTTATTTAGAAAATCTAAAACACATGATAGCAATTTTCACCATGAAAAGATTTAAACTTTTTAATAGGAGTATATGACACAAATGGAAAAAAAGGAAAGAAAATATTTATAATATACATTTCAAATGCAAGAATCCTTGATATAAAACTAAACTTTATAAATTAGTGAGAAATAAAAATAGCAAAGAACTACATGGAACAACAGACTGGTTCCAAAAGGAAAAGGAGTACGTCAAGGCTATATATTGTCACCCTACTTATTTAACTTCTATGCAGAGTACATATGAGAAACACTGGGCTGGAGGAAGCACAAGCTGGAATCAAGATTGCCAGGAGAAATATCAATAACCTCAGATTTACAGATGACACCACTCTTATGGCAGAAAGTGAAGAAAAACTAAAGAGCCTCTTGATGAAAGTGAAAGAGGAGAGTGAAAAAGTTGGCTTAAAGCTCAACATTCAGAAAACAAAGATCATGGCATCTGGTCCCATCACTTCATGGCAAACAGATGGGGAAACAGTGGCAACAGTGGCTGTCTTTATTTTGGGGGGTTCCAAAATCACTACAGATGTGATTGCAGGCATGAAATTAAAAGATGCTTACTCCTTGGAAGGAAAGTCATGAGCAATCTAGATACCATATTGAAAAGCAGAGATATTACTTTGCCAACAAAGGTCTATCTAGTCAAGGCTTTGGTTTCTCCGGTGGTCATGTATGGATGTGAGAATTGGACTATAAAGAAAGCTGAGCACCAAAGAATTGATGCTTTTGAACTGTGATGTTGGAGAAGACTCTTGAGAGTCCCTTGGACTGAAAGAGATCCAACCAGTCCATCCTAAAGGAGATCAGTCCTGGGTGTTCATTGGAAGGATGGATGCTGAAGCTGAAACTCCGAATACTTTGGCCACCTGATCCGAAGAGCTGACTCACTGGAAAAGACCATGATGCTGGGAAAGATTGAGGGCAGGACGAGAATGGGGGGATGACAGAGGATGAGGTGCTTGGATGGCATCACTGACTCAATGAGATGGGTTTGGGTGGACTCCAGGAGTTGAGGATGGACAGGGAGGCATGGCCTGTTGCAGTTCATGGGATTGCAAAGAGTTGGACATGACTGAGAGACTGAACTGAACTCAACTGAATAATAATCTTAAAATGTTATAAAAATAAAGGTTAAAAATGAACATTTGAAAAGATGAATTAGTTCATGAAATATTAATAAAAATGAGTTAACTTTTAATACAAGATAGACAAGCATAAGCATATATAGTCTAATCATGTAGTGACATTGAAGCTATGACTATATACACTATCATGCAGTGTATTAGGATATAATATGTAAGTATTCAAGTGTGAGAGAGTAATGAAAATCATAAGTTCACATTCTCTGTGCAATTCCACGTGTAGGAATCTATCTGAGGATAAAAAAGGTCATGATTACAGCACTTAATTTTATACAGCTATATTTTGCAACATTACTTATAATATCAATAATTTTAAAACAAGTCCTGTGGCTTCAATGGCAACCCACTCCAGTACTCTTGCCTGGAAAATCCCATGGATGGAGGAGCCTGGTAGGCTGCAGTCCATGGGGTCGCTAAGAGTCAGACACCACTGAGTGACCTCACTTTCACTTTGTGACTTCAAAAAGAAAGATAGTTAAACAATGTAATAACATAGTAGAAAACTATATACCCAGTCCAGAAATTTTTAAAGGGAAAAAATCTATAGGAAAAATTTCATAATATCATATTCATAGAAAAGTAACAATAAAATTAATAATAAAGAAGTTAATAAGATAAAGATAATACATATATATTTATCCATATGTAAGAGGAAATATGAAATGAGGAAACACTAGTTCTAATTGTAGGTGTTGGCTGGGAATTAAAGTTTTTGATAAAAGTGAAAGAGACTATCACTTTTTACTCTCATCCTGTAAAATTAAAAAAAAATGGATAATATTTATTTTGTGTGGTGTATGTATTTGAAAGAAAGTTTTAAAGTGAAAACTTATTTTAGGAATAAATGAAAAAGAAGCAATTTAAAAAATGACAGAATATTTAAAAAACAAAGAACTTCATAAAACCAGTATTTTTGGTAATGGCAAGAGATAAAATCCCCTACAGTCAGGAATCCTGGTATCCTAAGATATCCTTCTATCCCATCACATTTCCAGCAGAGAATGGGCATTAACAATGACAATAACAAAGGGATGGGAGTAGTGATTCAGAAACATGAATTAATTACTTTATAAAATGATTTTTTANTTGGAGAAGACTCTTGAGAGTCCCTTGGACCACAAGGAGATCCAACCAGTCCATTCTAAAGGAGATCAGTCTTCAATATTCATTGGAAGGACTGATGTTGACACTGAAACTCCAATACTTTGGCCACCTGATGCAAAGTGTTGATTCATTTGAAAAGACCCTGATGCTGCGAAAGATTGAAGGCAGGAGGAGAAGGGGACGACAGAGGACGAGATGGTTGGATGGCATCACTAACTCAATGGACATGAGTTTGAGTAAACCCCGGGAGTTGGTGATGGACAGTGAGGCCTGGTGTGTTGCAGTTCAGGGGTCGCTAAGATTCAGATTGGACTGAGCAACTGAACTAAACCAAACTGAACAAATAAAGTGAATAGTTGCTGCAGATGAAACCAAACACAGAAAAATGAGGATGTTCTGTCTATCCAAGTGTGAAAGTTCTAAGCATATGGACCACGTACTTTCAGGGTATGTTATCCACCAGGGTTCTTGGCTTCCTTAATCAATAGAAACTGATCAGAGGCCAGATGAGAAATTCAGGAAGGTTTTATTGGGGTACCTGCTGCAGTAGTAAGGAGTGAGAACAAGTAACGGATTCTTCTGCTCCCTCCCCAAGCAGGGAGAGCATGTTCTTTACATGGGGTGAGACTATGGGGGTCTCCAGGGGTTGGACTGAAGGGATGGCTTAGGTGGCTCACCCACCCTCTTTGAGGTGTTCAGTGCAGGGGGCATGTGCAGGCTCTGTAGAAGCATCAGTTGAGTTTTTGGTCTTTTTGTATCTTGTCCATAAGTTGCCCCAACTGCACATGCATGCAGTTATTTTTCAGTCCCTTATAATTTTTTTTTTTTTTTTTATTCTGTTGCTCCAGGAGAGGTCTGTCCAGCTGCAAGCACTGCAGGAAAGGATCCCAGGTCCCAGTCTGTCTCATGGGTATTGGTCACTGCATTTCTCTCTAGTTAGCATATTTTCTAAATACATCTTCAATCCATCCTCTTCTCTGTTTGAGGCCATTGCTCCATCTTTCTGTATCACAGAAATACTTCCTTCTCAGCCTTCTATGCCTTGTCCAGGCTACAGTCAGCAAAAGTGACCTAATACTTTACATCAGACCCTGGTACCTCCTACTTGAAATCCATCATTATCCCTCACTGTATCATAAATAAAACATAAACTGCTTAAAAGGCCTTCCTCTTCAACTCCACTTTCTACCACCCTCCTGACTCACCCTCGGTGCCTTATGACAACCACCTTTCTTAGTTCTTTCCCACGTTGTCTCTGTTTCTAGAATGTTCTCTGTCTTTTGGGACCAGCAGGCACCTTGGCATCACTTAGATCTCTGCTTCAGTGGGTCCTTCTCGGAGAGAATGCTGGCCAGCTGATCTGAGGCACACACCGCTGTACTTTCTCCCAGCATGCACTGTTTCAGCCCTCTGGTTCCTTCTGGCATTACTTGTCCTCATATTTTTTTTTAAACCAATCCCCTTTAAAAAGGGGCTGTAAATTTCTCATCTTTTTTTTTTCAAATTTATATATTTATTTTTAAATTTATTTAATTGGAGGCTAATTACCTTACAATATTGTATTGGTTCAAATTTATTTTTTAATTGAAGGATAATTGCTTTAGAGAATTTTGTTGTTTTCTGTCCAACATTAACATGAATCAGTTTTTCACATGTTTTCTGTTCTTGCCAAAGAAATAATCAGTCTATAAAGGTAAAGAAAGATCTCTCTCTTACTCAGCCCTCTACCTCCAGCACATGTGGTAACCCCTCAACAATATCAATATATAATAAGCCTCTGACTTCAAGACTGAATGTTTCTGTCCTGAGGTCACAGCAGGTGTCACTTTTCATATCAATTATCAAATTTATATCTCTCCCAGTGATAGGCAAAGAGTAACTTCAGATGCCCCACTCCAGTCACAAGTTTACATTAAGGCTCTTTGCCAATTTATTTGAGTCTCTGATATGTTCCTGGTTGATACCACACCAAGAAGCCTATGTCACAAAATATGAAATGTGAATTTAAAAAACAGAGTATCTTAGTGTCGGAAAACATAAATTATGCTCAGGCCAGCCCAGTTTCAGCTCCTGCTGCTATTTTAAGCCCAGCTGCAATTAAGTGCCTAAATGCCATAACATCACATCCATCACCAACCTCCTCTCTCTGACCCATTATTAAAAACAAGAAGTGCTGTGAGGCTATGAGAATTATTCAATACAAATGACTTAACAGCTATTGATGAATTTACCTTTAACAAATGCCCTCCGGTAGAGCTCATGATTCAGGAGGTTTTGTTATGTTTTTCCCCCTTTTCCAGGATACCCTTCTGCTTTATCCGGCACACTACTCAATGCAGACACACAGCTGCGGTTCTGACAGTAGCAGAAAGATCATAACCCAATACACCTCTACTGAAATCTTAATGTTAGCCCCTGGGTGATAGCTACATCAATTTCAAAGATGTCCTTCCAACCCAAGGCTGTTAAGAGAGAAAAATTCATAAAACTCTGAGAGTACTCTCTTTTCATTTGTGTGTCGACTAACTCCCAATAGCCGGAGACAGTTAGCTTGGTCCTTATTATATTCTGAGGATGTAGAGAGAAGTGTTTCAGAAATGTGTTTCCTGTTGACTATTATTCCAAAGGAGACAGAAAGCAAGAGGAAATGAAAACATTTTGCATTGCATTCTTCAGTGATTTTAACCATAAGGCTGCTCGGTTGACACTGAGAAACTTTCCAAGTCGCTGTTATTCTTAAGCAAGAATCTGCACATGGCAAATGCTGCTGGCTCATTATTCAGTGAGGTCACTTAGATTCGTTACCCTCAATATACTGATTAGGAAAGAGTGCCCTGGAGATGAAGAAGGTATAGGCAGTCAATGGACGGTGGGATGGAGGGAGAGAAAAGGAGCTTTGAAATCTGCTTGGTTGCCTCCCAGGGACGTGATTAGGGGCAGGTTTATTTACTCTCCCTTGGACCTCAGTGTGCTCATCTGTAAATTGGGGGGAAAGACACTTCCAAGGTTGGTTATGTGTATAAAGCACTCAGGTTGCAGGAATCACAGAAGAACCAGCATCCACTGAGAGATTCTTGGGTGAAGAGTGATAGCACTCACCTTCTCCCAGGCACTGTGTGAAGTGACTCGTATGTACCTCCATTCTTGCATGTAATCAGGCTGAGGTCATGGCTGACCTACTGTAAGGATGGGGAATCCAGACTCAGAAGAGAGGGGCAACTTATGCAAACAAGACCTTGCCTCTAAACCACAGCAGACCCAGGACTCATATCCAGATCTGTCTGAGGCCACAATCTGTCCTCCTGAACACTACCTGCCCCTACCACCAGCAGTTTCTCACTAAATATTGAGCTTCAGTGTCAACTGTGGACAAACAGGTTGGACTTTTCACAGATACCCAGATTAGTTCCTCATGTCATATACTCCCATGATAAAAAGAAGAAAACTCCTTCCCTTTCAAAACTGTGTATCTCACCCATAATTATTACCCAAGGTCTGTATTCTTCCTTAGACCAGGTTAGGGACCTTTGCCATCTTACTGTGGAATCCTTGACATCTTGTAGGTACTCAATAAAATCTTATTGAATGAAGGGTAGAAACTAAGATGAGCAATTATAACCTCTGAGAATTCTTAGTACATCAAAACCAAACTCAAATGCTCTACACTCCAAATAAGGCATGTATATGCATAGGAACCTAGATAGCATATTCAAAAGCAGAGACATTCCTTTGCCGACTAAGGTCCGTCTAGTCAAGGCTATGGTTTTTCCTGCGGTCATGTATGGATGTGAGAGTTGGACAGTGAAGAAGGCTGAGCGCCGAAGAATTGATGCTTTTGAACTGTGATGTTGGAGAAGACTCTTGAGAGTCACTTGGACTGCAAGGAGATCCAACCAGTCCATTCTGAAGGAGATCAGCCCTGGGATTTCTTTGGAAGGAATGATGCTAAAGCTGAAACTCCAGTACTTTGGCTACCTCATGTGAAGAGTTGACTCATTGGAAAAGACTCTGATGCTGAGAGGAATTGGAGGCAGGAGGAGAAGGGGACAACAGAGGATGAGATGGCTGGAGGCATCACTGACTCAATGGACGTGAGTCTGAGTGAACTCTGGGAGTTAGTGATGGACAGGGAGGCCTGGCGTGCTGCGATTCATGGGTTCACAAAGAGCCGGACACAACTGAGTGACTGAATTGAACTGAACTGATGCATAGGAAATCAACCCTGAATGTTCTTTGGAAGGACTGATGCTGAAGCTAAAGTCCCAGTATTTTGGCCACCTGATATGAAGAGCTGTCTCATTGGAAAAGACCCTGATGCTGGGAAAGATTGAGGGCAGGTGGAGAAGGAGGTGGCAGAGGATGAGATGGTGGGATGGCATCACTGATTCAATGGACGTGACTTTGAGCAAACTCCAGGAGATAGCAAAGGACAGGGAAGCCTGAGGTGCTGCAGTCCATGGGGTTGGAAAGAGTCGGGCATGATCTAGGGACTGAATAACAACTGAATAACAATGTGTGTGTGTGTGTGTGTGTGAGAGAGAGAGAGAAAGAGAGAGAGAGAGAGAGAGAGGAGATAGCAATGATGAACTCCATAAAGGATAGAAATTGTATGGACCTAACAGAAGCAAACGATTTTAAGAAGAGGTGGCAAGAATACACAGAACTGCACATTGCCTTTCTTTGGAATTGGAATGAAAACTGACCTTTTCCAGTCCTGTGGCCACTGCTGAGTTTTCCAAATTTGCTGGCATATTGAGTGCAGCACTTTCACAGCATCATCTTTCAGGATTTGAAACAGCTCCACTGGAATTCCATCACCTCCACTAGCTTTGTTCGTAGTGATGCTTTCTAAGGCCCACTTGACTTCACATTCCAAGATGTCTGGGTCTAAATTAGTCATCACATCATCATGATTATCTGGGTCGTGAAGATCTTTTTTGCACAGTTTTTCTGTGTATTCTTGCCACCTCTTCTTAATATCTTCTGCTTCTGTTAAGTCCAAACCATTTCTGTCCTTTATTGAGCTCATCTTTGCATCAAAATATCATTAAACTTCCAGTTCTAGTAATAGTGGGCTAGTGCTTAAGACCAACTTCTCTGGTAAGGACACCAAGAATATGAATAAAATGAAATAAAATATTAATTCTAGTATGAACATTAAATGTTAACTGCCTAGTTACAAGTTATATGGCTAAATTCTAGGCATAGAAAAGCCACAGACATACATCTGGTATGAAGGGATTTTAGTACTGACTCTATTTTTCTATTCTGAAAAAAATTCATCTAGAAAACAGAACATCCGTTTGTGTAGTAATAAGAAGCAGGGTGCAGTGCCTGCTAACCTAAAGAGGAGAGTCTAATGTCCTCCCAATTTAATCTGGGATCTCATATGGCTATACCTTCAGAGTGAAAATTAAACAAATAAAACTACTCTTGAGGACACTTCACCTTGTTCAGTGCCACTTGGGCAATATAGACTACCTCAAGACTAAAATGTGAACTAATATTGTCCTTGTCTCTAATGTCCCCAGTCATGGGGACGTCTGGCACAGAAGTAAATTGACTATGTTTGCAGTAAGTTAATATCATCTTATGTCTAAAATTGCTCATACAAATGAAGTTTTAAATTAAATATCTAATATGCAGTCAGTGAAGATGAGGCACAGAGGATTTTAAATTCCATATCTGAGAACATATAAACAGTATACAATAGAAATCAATTCAGAAAGATGTGATATTTTAGAATGATCAAGTACTAATCCATTATATATGTGTGTGTGTATATATATATATATATATACACACACACATTGTGTATGATGTGTATATATAATGCATATATAATGTAAATATTATATATAGTAATATATTATATATATATTTTAAAAATTAAATTGAAAATATCTCCATAAAAAAAGAGATTATAAGGTCACATATTACATTTGAAAAAGAACCAGAAAATTTCATGTGCTAAACAAATCCAGTAACAAAAATTAAATACTGTAATCAACTCCTCACTTTGAAAAGAGCCTAGGCACAATCATAAAGATAAAATTTGAGGTCAAAATTTTCCAGAATCTTATCTGAAGTAATAAAAAAGAGAATATATATCAAGTAAGAAAAGAGTGAAACAGATAAAATAGGAATATCTAATACTTGTTTAATTTGAGATCCCTACAATAGGAAGCAAGAATATAAAACAGTAGTATTTGAAAAGTTAATGAGATTTTTTTTTCAAAATAATGAAAACTATCAATCAGAAAATTCTACAATGCCAGGAATTTGGGGAAAAAATTGTAGAAATCCCTAGTAGTATTTCATTATGAAACTGCAGAACCAAAAACTCAGGAAATATTAAGGCCTGACAGATAAAACACAAGACCTCCTTTAAAGCACTAAAACACTTTAATTTTATCAAAACAAAATTGTCTGGCTAAAATGACAGAATCACCAATGCACCAAAGAAAATTAACTGTATTCCATTATTCTATAATTTACAGGAAAAGACCCTGATGCTGATAAAGACTGATGGCAGGAGGAGAAGGAGATGACAGAGGATGAGATGGATAGATGGCATCACCAATTCTACGGACATGAGATTGAGTAAGCTCCAGGAGTTGGTGATGGACAGGGAAGGTTGGCATGCTGTAATCTATGGAGTCGCAGTGTTGAACACAACTGAGCAACTGAACTGACTGAAGTGATAATCTACTTTGAAAAATAAGAGACTCTGGAAAAACCATGGTCAATTCTGTGTCAATAAATACCTGTGATGAACTGGGGAAACTTCCAGGAAAAAATAAATCGACCCAGATAATGATGATGATGTGATCACTACTCTAGAGCCAGATATCTTGGAATGTGAAGTCAAGTGGACCTTAGAAAGCATCGCTACGAACAAAGCTAGTGGAGGTGATGGAATTCCAGTGGAGCTGTTTCAAATCCTGAAAGATGATGCTGTGAAAGTGCTGCACTCAATATGCCAGCAAATCTGGAAAGCTCAGCAGTGGCCACAGGACTGGAAAATGTCAGTTCTGATTCAAATCTCAAAGAAAGGCAATGCCAAAGAATGCTCAAACTACTGCACAATTTCACTCATATCACACGCTAGTAAAGTAATGCTGCAAATTCTCCAAGCCAGGCTTCAGCAATATGTGAACTGTGAACTCCCTGATGTTGAAGCCGGTTTTAGAAAAGGCAGAGGAACCAGAGATCAAATTGCCAACATCCACTGGATCATGGAAAAACCAAGAGAGTTCCAGAAAAACATCTATTTCTGCTTTCTTGACTATGCCAAAGCCTTTGACTGTGTGGATCACAATAAACTGTGGAAAATTCTGAAAGAGATGGGAATACCAGACCACCTGACCTGCCTCTTGAGAAATCTGTATGCAGGTCAGGAAGCAACAGTTAGAACTGGACATGGAACAACAGGCTGGTTCCAAATAGGAAAAAGAGTACGTCAAGGCNTGACTATGCCAAAGCCTTTGACTGTGTGGATCACAATAAACTGTGGAAAATTCTGAAAGAGATGGGAATACCAGACCACCTGACCTGCCTCTTGAGAAATCTGTATGCAGGTCAGGAAGCAACAGTTAGAACTGGACCTGGAACAACAGGCTGGTTCCAAATAGGAAAAAGAGTACGTCAAGGCTGTATATTGTCACCCTGCTTATTTAACTTATATGCAGAGTACATCATGAGAAACGCTGGACTGGAAGAAACACAAGCTGGAATCAAGATTGCTGGGAGAAATATCAATCACCTCAGATATGCAGATGACACCACCCTTATGGCAGAAAGTGAAGAGGAGCTAAAAAGCCTCTTGATGAAAGTGAAAGGGGAGAGTGAAAAAATTGTCTTAAAGCTCAACATTCAGAAAACGAAGATCATGGCATCTGGTCCCATCACTTCATGGGAAATAGATGGGGAAACAGTAGAAACAGTGTCAGCCTTTATTTTTTTGGGCTCCAAAATCACTGCAGATGGTGACTACAGCCATGAAATTAAAAGATGCTTACTCCTTGGAAGAAAAGTTATGACCAACCTAGATAGCATATTCAAAAGCAGAGACATTACTTTGCCGACTAAGGTCCGTCTAGTCAAGGCTATATTTTTTCCTGTGGTCATGTACGGATGTGAGAGTTGGAATGTGAAGAAGGCTGCATGCTGAAGAATTGATGCTTTTGAACTGTGGTGTTGGAGAAGACTCTTGAGAGTCCCTTGGACTGCAAAGAGATCCAACCAGTCCATTCTGAGGGAGATCAACCCTGGGATTTCTTTGGAAGGAATGATGCTAATGCTGAACCTCCAGTACTTGGCCACCTCATGAAGAGTTGACTCATTGGAAAATACTCTGATGCTGGGAGGGATTGGGGGCAGGAGAATAAGGGGACGACCGAGGATGAGGTGGCTGGATGGCATCACGGACTCGGTGGACGTTAAGTGTGAGTGAACTCCAGGAGATGGTGATGTACGGGGAGGCCTGGCGTGCTGCGATTCATGGGGCTGCAAAGAGTTGGACATGACTAAGTGACTGAACTGAACTGAACTAAACATAAATCTGCACAATTACCAACATATTTCCCTTAATTTTTCTTTTCAGGCCTTCCTGTACTTCTGTTTTTTTCATCTTTGAGCGTTTTCCCTCTAAGGAATGTGCTACAAATACTCTTTTTAATAATCTTTTTAGTACAAGAATCTCCAATGTTCAGTTATTTCAAGTTTGTTGTAAAATTTGGACATTTAGCCTATATTTTGAAGGATAATTTCATTTAATGTAGCATTTCATGTTGGTTATTGTTACTGATTCTGTTTTCCCATTTGAAAATATGAAAGTAATACCTCTTCATCTCATTTTTTTATTGTTATTGTCAAAAATATTATCAGTTTTATTGTTACTCCTTTGGAATAAATCCATGCTTTAACCAGATACTCTTTTTTCTGTGATTATTCATTTTTAGTGTAAATATTATCCAAAGTATAACAAGGTGGTAGATTTGATTGTTATTTATTATTGTTTATATTCATTCTCTAGCAAAATCAAACACTCATGACCTGTGGCTCTTTAAGGCATGTTGGTGTTTCCCACTATAATTAGAATGAACGTTTCCACCCATGGCTTTTTGTAGGCTACCAAATATACCCTCTGACTCTTATAATTAGTTTTTGTGTATTCCTAAATGGCCCTCACTATCCCTCTGCAGTGTGTCAATTTCAACTTAGCAATAAGCAGCCAACTTGGTGGTTACTCTAAGAACTGCTTCCTTAGCCCCATCTTTTTAAAATCATCACCCCTTCAAGTGTGTTTCTCATTATCAGTATCTTTTCTACTGATGTCAACAACTGGACTGTATTCAGCATACCATTCACCATGGTATCATTTCCATGGCAATGAGTGAACCAGTCCCAAAACCCCACCATACCATCTAACTTCTCAGATCAAACATGGTATGACGTTTTTAGGTCCTCTGACAAAACAGACAACCAGATGGAGTTAGTTTTGCATAAGATTTACCTGTCAAATTCCTATAAAAGAAAAATGGAGTGAAACAAAAGTAAATATTGGAACATTCAGAACACAAATAGATCTGACATTAGTAAAATCAAAGAAGAAAGAATTGTGTGCTAAGAATCTCAAACTGAGGTGCAGATCTCAGTTTCTTTTGGCTAGGCTGGTTGATTAGGGGTTCTGCTGGAAAAATATTCCTTGGGAGACTTCCACTTTTCATAGGTAGGGCCTCTATTAGGATCCCCCCATGCTTAAACACTGGCTAGGAACAGTTCAGAGAGAAAATAGTAGCTGTGTAATGCAGTAACAAGGAATGGCAGTAGGCAGTCCAGCAGTAGACATGAAAGAAATGTTTTGAAGTAGACAATGCAGTAAATGCAAAAGTAATGTAGTGACTCTGTTATGTGCTTTAATTTACATTTAATTTTATGTCTACTAGGTGATTAATATTCCTTAGAGTCATACTGCAAACTCTATCTTTGATGCAGTGTGTATTAGTTGATGTACCTCCTCAGTTCTTTCAGTTTCTGGAGGTTGATATTTAAACACTAAGCCCACCTGGGGTTCCTATCAGTGCCTGTTAAAATTTAGTAGTCAATGAAGGATTTGGGATGAGTTTATTTTCATATTTTATAATTCAGCACTTCTCTAGTTATCTTGCTTCTGATATTCACTTCTCTCCCGAATCTCCACCTAACCTGTCAAACAGAAGCTCTGTGCTTTGAAATTTTAAGCTACAAAAGTCTCAATTTGATACTGCCTAAGAGGAGTTCATTCTGAAGGAGATCAGCCCTGGGATTTCTTTGGAAGGAATGATGCTAAAGCTGAAACTCCAGTACTTTGGCCACCTCATGCGAATAGTTGACTCATTGGAAAAGACTCATCAGCTGGGAGGCATTGGGGGCAGGAGGAGAAGGTGGCGGCAGAGGATAAGATGGCTGGATGGCATCACTGACTTGATGGACGTGAATCTGAGTGAACTCCGGAAGTTGGTGATGGACAGGGAGGCCTGGCGTGCTGCGATTCATGGGGTCTCAAAGAGTCGGACACGACTGAGCAACTGAACTGAACTGAATGGGTCCAGATGTCATGATCTCAGGTTTTGTTTTTAATATTTAGTCTTAAGTTAGCTCTTTCACTATCCTCCTTCACACTCATCAAAAGACTCTTTAGTTTCCCTTCACTTTCTACCATTAGAGTGATATCATCTGCATATCTGAGGTTGTTAATGTTTCTCCCGCCTATTTTGATTCCAGCTTGTAACTTACCAGCCTGGCGTTTCTCATGATGTGCTCAGCGTATAGGCTAAACAAACTGCATGACAGCAGAAAGCCCTGTCTTACTCCTTTCTCAATCTTGAACCAATCAGTTGTTCCATACAGGGTTGTAACTCTTGCTTCTTGACATGCATACAGATTTCTCAGGAGACAGGTAAGATGGTGTGATATTTCCATCTCTCTAAGAACTTGCCTGGAGAAGGAAATGGCAACCCACTCCAGTGTTCTTGTCTAGAGAATCCCAGGGATTGGGGAGCCTAGTGGGCTGCCATCTATGGGGTCACACAGAATCGGACATGACTAAAGTGACTCAGCAGCAGCAGCAAGAACTTGCCACTCTCTAAGAACTTGCCACAGTTTATCATGATCTACAGTCAAAGGTTTTAGTGTAGTTGATGAAACAGAGATATACTTTTTTTTCCCCTGAAATTCCCTTGCTTTCTCTATAATCCAGTGAATGTTGTCAGTTTGATCTTTAGTTGCTTTATCTGCAATCCAGCAAATGTTATGAATTTGATCTCTAGTTCTTCTTCCTTGTCTAAACTCAACTGGGACATCTTGAAGTTCTTGGTTCAAACAATGCTGAAGCCTGGAGTGAAAGATTTTAAATATGATCTTACTAGCCTAGGAGATGAGTGCAACTGTGCAGTGGTTAGCACATTCTTTGGTACTACCTTTCTTGGGAATTGGGATGAGGATTGACCTTTTCCAGTCCTGTGCCCACTGCTGGATCTTCCAAATTTGCTGACATAATGAGTCCAAATTCCTGATGGCATCCTCCTTTAGGGACCTGAATAGTTCTGCTGGAATTTCATCACGTCCACTAGCTTTATTAACAGCAGTGCTACTTAGGGACCACTTGCCTTTGCACTCCAGAATATCTGGCTCTGGGTGACTAACTACACCATATCAGGTATCCACTTTATTAAGATATTTTTTATACAGTATTTTCTGTGTATTCTTTCCATCTCTTCTTGATCTCTTCAGCATCTACTAGGTCTCTACACTTTTTTCCTTTATTGTGCCCATTTTTGGGTGGAATGCTTCATTGATGTTTCCAGTTTTCCTGAAGAGATCTCTAGTCTTTCCCCTTTCATTCTTTTCCTGCTTGTCTCTTCTAGCTATTCTTTGAAACTTGGTGTTTAAATGGAGGTAATTTTTCCCTCTCTCCCTTGCTTTTAACTTCTCTTCATTTTTCTGCTATTCATAAAGCCTCATCAGATAACCACTTTGCCTCCTTGCTTTTCTTTTTCTTTGAGGTGGTTTTGTTCACCACTTCCTGCACAATATCATGGACCTCCATCCATAATTCTTCAGGCACACTGTTGTCTAGATCTAGTCCCTTGAATCGATTCATTACCTCACTGTGAATTCATATGGGATTTGTTTTAAGTCATACCTGACTGGCCTAGTTTTTTTTTCTTTTTTTTCTCCAGTTTTATTTAGTTTAAGCCTGAATTTTGCAGTGAGAAGCTGGTGATCTGAGTCACAGTCAGCTCCAGGTCTTGTTTTTACTGTTTGTATACAGCTTTTCCATCTTTGGCTACAAAGAATGCAATCAATTTAAGTATTGACATTTGTTGATTTCCATGAATAAAGTCATCTCTTGTGTTGTTGGAAAAGTATATTTGCAATACTCTTAGCAGAATTCAGTTATTCTTTGCCCTTCTTCATTTTGCTCTCCAAAGCCAAACTGGCCTGTTAATCCAGGTATATCTTGACTTTCTACTATCGCATTCCAATCCCCAATGGTGAATAGAAGATCTCTTTTTGGCGTTAGTTCTAGGAGGTCTCCTAGATCTTCATAGAACTGATTAATTTCAGCTGCTTCAGCATTGGTGGGAAGAGCATAGACTTGGATTGATTTGATACTGAATGGCTTGCCTTGAGAATGAATGGAGATCATTCTGTCATTTTTGAGGCTGCACTCGAGTACTGTATTTCAGACTCTTTTCTTGATTATGAGGGCTACTCTGTTTCTTCTATGGGATTCTTGCCCGCAGTAGTAGATATAATGGTCATCTGAATTAAAATTGCCCATGTCTTTCCATTTTAGTTCACTGATTCCTAGGATGTCAATGTTTATTTTTACAATCCTTTGCTTGACCATGTCCAATCTTCCTTGATACATGGACCTAACATTCCAGGTTCCTATATAATACTACTGTTCTTCAAAGCATTGTATTTTACTTTCATCACCAGACATATGAACAACTAAGTGTCATATCCGCTTTGGCCAACCACTTTATTCATTCTGGGGCTATTGTTAATTCTTGTCTGCTCTTCCCCAATAGCATACTGGACACCTTCAGACCTGGGGAACTCATCTTTTGGTATCATATCTTTTTGGCCTTTTATAGAGCTCATGAGGTTCTCACAGCAATTATACCTGAGTAGTTTGCTATTCCCTCCTCCAGTGTATCACATTTTGCCAAGTGAGGTGGTTTAGTACTTAACTATGTATAAAATAAACTTGGAATCCAGAATTAACTGAGACTTGATACTCTATCTGTACCTCAATCCATGACACTATTTGGTACAGGGAAAGGGGACAATTGTGTTGTGAAACAAGGAACACTATAAGTTTTACTGATTTACTTTTTAAAGAATTAGTAAAATTTGTTGCATTTTCCCTCATATATTGATCTATCCTTAATAGAAGAAATGAGTCAATAATGTCATCACACTGAGGAAGAACTTCTTTCTCTGCAATCTTGTATTACTGCTCTGTCCATAGATCTCACATGTAATTAAAATTATGGTTTTTGTAACTTACCTAATATTTTTGTGTGGCAACAGAATCACTTTCTTGATTCTTTTTATTATATTTTTTACAGAGATAAAGTCTAATTACATTTTATATATGCTTAAGATTAAAACCGTCAAATGTGTTTTTTCCCCATTTGATTTCCTTGTTATTTATTTATCACTTTACTCTTTTGTGGGCTTTTATCCAACCTGACATTTACTTGGTATTTATGTTTTTCTTTACAATTATTTTAGTAATTGACCAGAAAATCACTTGCTGCCTTTTGATTTCTACATTTCTCAGAAAAACAAAGACCTTGGAACACTTCAACCACATACAACACCCTTTTGACATACATGCTATTTTATGTATGTTTTAATTATTTCTACACACTAAATTCACATTCTCACCACTATACAATATATATTTACATTTATGAAAATTTGTGGATCACTTTGCTCTTGAAGAATTATTTTCCTTTGTCATTTGTTTACTTTCTTCCTATTTCATTGTATTTTACTCCAAACTATTTTGTGCTTATTAATATCACACATGATCACAGTTTCAACAAATGGATAGCTGGAATCTAGCTTCTGACTAATTACTAACCATTTGACCTTGAATAATTTATACTTAAGAGTACTTATGCCATAATTTTCTCTTCTGTGTATTGAGTCTTATATCAATAATGATAATATATCTTGCAATGAATGTACTTAATGAACTTAAAACAGCAGCATATTAAGTATTATTCTTGAATTAATCATGTTTTACACTACCAATTCAGCAATTTTTGTTAAGGATAGTGGTGTTTAACAAGACATCCATTTACCAACCTTCATCTTCTTCATAGTTTTTATCATTATGTCTGCTGAATTATTTTCAATACACACTTTTAGGTTTTCTGACCCATATTTAACTTATCATCAAGTCTTCTCAATATAAAGTTCTCAATATGTCTTAAATAATGCAAATTTCTCTGGATCCCTGAATATTTTTCTGTTCCAACAGAAATTTGTATTCCCCATACTGATCTACACTGTTAGCCTCTAGATGCTAATTCTTGTCCTTCTTTACTCTATCAATCTTAAGTCTACTCAGGGGCAAAAATCATTAATTTAGATACCCTTATAACTGCTATAATTAATAGTTTATTTAATATTGTTCTGTTATTAAAGAATAAAAAGAAACTTAATAAGCCTTATGTTTTAGTACCTAACCCTATCCATTTGCACCTTCACCTTCACCCTACCAGTAAACACATTTCCTGGTTCTCAACATTCTAACTATATTAACATGATAATTCCTACGTGGCACCATGCTCATTCTTCATAGAGTCCTTGCACATGTTGCTCTATTCTGTGTGGAAATCTTCATCCTTTTGACAAGTTTGAGCCCACTGATCCTTTAGATTCAAATTATTTTATTTCATTTGGAAAGTCTTTTCATACACAGTTGACTAGGTCAAGTTATCCTACCATGAAACTCCTTGTCAAAATGTATCTCTCTGTAGAACTTAACAGTTTTAAGTGTGAACTTTTCTGCATGGTTACCTATTTTAAAATCTTTCTATGCAAGTCATACATGGAAGAAAGACATCTGTTTTGCCCATTTTCAGGTCTTCATTGAAGTGAATGAAGTGAAAGTCGCTCAGTCACTTCTGACTCTTTTTGACCCCATGGACTATTAAGTACATGGAATTCTCCAGGCCATAATGCTGGAATGGATACATCTTCCCATCTCCATGGGATCTTCCCACCCCAGGAACCAAACCCAGGTCTCCTGCATTGCAGATAGATTCTTTACCAGCTGAGCCACAAGGGAAAGCCTGGGTTTGTATTTAAAAACCCTGCTAATGTTTATTAGACACTGGATATGTATTTTTAGATCAACTCAGAGATTTAGATTTGTATCCATGGAGTTATAAGTGAGAGAGGAGATAAGGATTGACTATATCATCACAGAACTGAAGGCAAGGGATACACTGACATTTGATAAACTACTGGAAGATAATAGCTCCAAAAGGATATTTGATAAGGAATAATAAACAAAGAAACACATGAAAACACAAAGTGACTACATCAATAAATTAGAAGATTTTTAAGAATCAATAAATACAATGCATAATGGTCCTGAGAAGTTAAAAAAAATACAAACACTTTCAATGGAATTAGTAACTTAATAATAATTGGTATACATGTGTTCCCCATCCTGAACCCCCCTCCCTCCTCTCTCGTGTTGGTTTCATGTTGATATATGACAAAATCAATAAAATATTGTAAAGTAATTAAATTCTAATTAAAATAAATAAATTTATGTTAATAAAATAAAATTAAATACAAAAATATATTTACTCCTGAAAAATAATAATAATTGGATATCTTAGAGTGTCACATACTGCTATTGTAAAATTAACAGTATATGAGTTTTATTACTAAGTAGGAAATAATAAGGGAAATTCAGGTTTCTATTTAAGAATATTACCTATGAAGAAAGATCAAATAAGAGCTGAATGAAGATAAAAATAATAATTGGATATCTTAGAGTGTCACATACTGCTATTGTAAAATTAACAGTATATGAGTTTTATTACTAAGTAGGAAATAATAAGGGAAATTCAGGTTTCTATTTAAGAATATTACCTATGAAGAAAGATCAAATAAGAGCTGAATGAAGATAAAGAAGTTTACTAGTGCTATCTGAGATGTTCTGTTTTCATATTAAATAAAAGATAAGTAGAGATGAGATTGAAGTTAAAAGAAGTGTAGACCTTGAGGAGAGAAGAGGAAACACAAGGTAAACACAAATAAGGAACACGTGTGAAAACAAAAACAGGTACTTTTAAAACAAAAAGAGCAAAAATTATATGATGGTAGAAAATAGTCACCAAAAATTAAGGTGGGTGTTTATGTTTAAAAATGGAATTAAAGAAATTTTGTTTAATGCTATTAATTTTCTATAAATTAGCAAGAAATTTTCTCTGCTAAAAATGAAACAGAATGAGATAAGAATGAGGTTGAAATTTTAACATGAAGTTAAAAATTTGGATTAACACATGAGAGAGACCTTTAGCAGAAGATAAATAGTGAAGAAAAATCTTAATTGGAATCAAATTCCAAAGAATAAATGTAATCAGAGAAGTGAGAAAATTCAGAAACAAAGAAAAAGAGTCAAGCAAGACAAAATAATCATAGTGCAGCCATAAAACAAAGTCAAGGACTTTCAGTTCCTCATCAAGGGCTATAGATAATACTTGAAGTCATGTTCTTGAGCTGCTTTACAAATACTAAAACCCACCACCAGATGGAAGAAATTAACTGCATAGTGACAACCAACACGTAGTCCTTATCTGCTGTAACTAAAAGATTATGACTGAGATTCCTGAAACATAATCCCATTACCTTACCATCACCGATCAGATGGGTGTCCACAAGCTGATCACATACCCTACAACTCTCTGTCTAATGTTGCCTTTAAAATATCTTTTCTGAAATGTGGACAGTTGTATGTAAATCAATAAAGTTAAAATACACCCTCATACCATACAAAAAATAAACTCAAATGACTTAAACACAAATATAAGACATGATACCATAAAACTCCTAAAAGAGAAAAACAGTAAAGCATTCTCTGACATAAATTGTAGCCATGTTTCCTTGGGTCAGTCTATCTAAGCAACAGAAATGAAAGCAAATTTAACAAATGGAACAAAAGCAAACTTTTAAGGTTTTGCACAGCAAATATTTTAATAAACAGAATGAAAAGATAAAATATGGACAGGGAGAAAATATTTGAAAATGATGCAACTGACAAGGGATTAATTTCCAAAATACACAGAGAGCTCAAAAACTCAATTTAACAAAATAAATAAATACACAAACAACTCACGGATTGAGAAGATGCAAGAAAGTTTTCATAAGGACCTAGAAGAAATAAAAAAGTCAATATACAATGAATAATGCAATAAATGAGATCAGAAACACTCTGAAGGCAACAAATAGTAGAATATCAGAGGCAGAAGATAGGATTAGTGAAATAGAAGATAGAATGGTAGAAATAAGTGAATCAGAAAGGAAAAAACAAAAACGAATTAAAAGAAATGAAGACAATCTCAGAGACCTCCAGGACAATATGAAACGCTCCAACATTCGAATTATAGGAGTCCCAGAAAAAGAAGACCAAAAGAAAGACCATGAAAAAATACTTGAGGAGATAATAGTTGAAAACTTCCCTAAAATGGGGAAGGAAATAATCACCCAAATCCAAGAAACCCAGAGAGTTCCAAACAGGATAAACCCAAGGCAAAACACCCCAAGACACATATTAATCAAATTAACAAAGATCAAACACAAAGAACAAATATATGAAATCAAAATGGAATCACAGATAAATAGCCTGGAGACAAGGACTGAGAAGATGCAAAAAAGGTTTAACAAGGACCTACAAGAAACAAAAAAAAAGAGTCAATATATAATGAATAATGCAATAAATGAGATCAGAAACACTCTGAAGGCAACAAATAGAATAATGGAGGCAGAAGATAGGATTAGTGAAATAGAAGATAGAATGGTAGAAGTAAATGAATCAGAGAGGAAAAAAGAAAAACAAATTAAAAGAAATGAGGACAATCTCAGAGACCTCCAGGACAATATGAAACGCTCCAACATTCGAATTATAGGAGTCCCAGAAGAAGAAGACCAAAAGAAACACCATGAAAAAATACTTGAGGAGATAATAGTTGAAAACTTCCCTAAAATGAGGAAGGAAATAATCACCCAAGTCCAAGAAACCCAGAGAGTCCCAAACAGGATAAACTCAAAGCGAAACACCCCAAGACACATATTAATCAAGTTAACAAAGATCAAACATAAAGAACAAATATTAAAAGCAGCAAGGGAAAAACAACAAATAAGACACAAGGGGACTCCCATAAGAATAACAGCTGATCTTTCAATAGCAACTCTTCAGGCCAGACGGGAATGGCAAGACATACTTAGAGTGATGAAAGAAAATAACCTACAGCCCAGATTACTGTACCCAGCAAGGATCTCATTCAAATATGAAGGGGAAATTAAAAGCTTTCCAGACAAGCAAAAGCTGAGAGAATTCAGCACCACCAAACCAGCTCTCCAACAATTGCTAAAGGATTTTTTCTAGACAGGAAACACAAAAATGGAAAATAAACCTGAACGCAAAACAATAAAGTAAATGGCAACGGGATCAGACTTATCAATAATTACCTTAAATGTAAATGGGTTGAATGCCCCAACTAAAAGGCAAAGACTGGCTGAATGGATACAAAAACAAAACCCCTATATATGCTGCCTACAAGAGACCCACCTCAAAACAAGGGACACATACAGACTAAAAGTGAAGGGATGGAAACGATATTCCATGCAAATAGAGACCAAAAGAAAGCAGGAGTGGCAATACTCATATCCGATAAAATAGACTTTAAAACAAAGGCTGTGAAAAGAGACAAAGAAGGCCACTACATAATGATTAAAGGATCAATCCAAGAAGAAGATATAACAGTTATAAATATATATGCACCCAACACAGGAGCACCGCAATATGTAAGACAAATGCTAACAACTATGAAAGGGGAAATTAACAATAACACAATAATATTGGGAGACCTTAATACTCACTCACACCTACGGAAAGATGAACTAAACAGAAAATTAACAAAGAAACACAAACTTTAATTGATACAATAGACCAGTTAGACCTAATTGATATCTATAGGACATTTCACCCTAAAACAATGAATTTCACCTTTTTCTCAAGTGCTCACGGAACCTTCTCCAAGATAGATCACATTCTGGGCCATAAAGCTAACCTTGATAAATTCAAGAAAATTGAAGTCATTCCAAGCATCTTTTCGGACCATAATGCATTAAGATTAGATCTCAATTACAGGAGAAAAACTATTAAAAATTCCAACATATGGAGGCTGAACAACACACTTCTGAATAATCAACAAATCACAGAAGAAATCAAAAAAGAAATCAAAATATGCATAGAAACGAATGATAACGAAAACACAACAACCCAAAACCTGTGGGACACTATAAAAGCAGTGCTAAGAGGAAAGTTCATAGCAATACAGGCATACCTCAAGAAACAAGAAAAAAGTCAAATAAATAACTTAACTCTACACCTAAAGCAACTAGAAAAGGAAGAAATGGAGAACTCCAGGGTTAGTAGAAGGAAAGAAACCTTAAAAATTAGGGCAGAAATAAATGCAAAAGAAACAAGAGAGACCATAGCAAAAATCAACAAAGCAAAAAGCCGGTTTTTTGAAAGGATAAATAAAATTGACAAACCATTAGCCAGACTCATCAAGAAACAAAGGGAGAAAGATCAAATCAATAAAATTAGAAATGAAAAGGGAGAGATCACAACGACAACACAGAAATACAAAGGATCATAAGAGACTACTATCAGCAATTATATGCCAATAAAATGGACAACCTGGAAGAAATGGACAAATTCTTAGAAAAGTACAACTTTCCAAAACTGAATCAGGAAGAAATAGAAAATCTCAACAGATCCATCACAAGCACAGAAATTGAAACTGTAATCAGAAAGCTTCCAGCGTCCAGACGGCTTCACAGCTGAATTCTAACAAAAATTTAGAGAAGAGCTAATACCTATCCTATTCAAACTCTTCCAGAAAATTGCAGAGGCAGGTATACTTCCAAACTCATTCTATGAGGCCACCGTCACCCTAATACCAAAACCTGACAAAGATGTCACAAAAAAAGAAAATTATAGGCCAATATCACTGATGAATATAGATGCCAAAATCCTTAACAAAATTCTAGCAATTAGAATCCAACAACATATTAAAAAGATGATACACCATGACCAAGTGGGCTTTATCCCAGGAATGCAAGGATTCTTCAATATCCACAAATCAATCAATATAATTCACCACATTAACAAATTGAAAAATAAAAGCTCCATGATTATCTCAATAGATGCAGAAAAAGCCTCTGACAAAATTCAACATCCATTTATGATAAAAACTCTCCAGAAAGCAGGAATAGAAGGAATATACCTCAACATAATAAAAGCTATATATGACAAACCCACAGCAAACATTATCCTCAATGGTGAAAAACTGAAAGCATTTCCCCTAAAGTCAAGAACAAGACAAGGGTGCCCACTTTTACTGCTACTATTCAACATAGTTCTGGAAGTTTTGGCCACAGCAATCAGAGCAGAAAAAGAAATAAAAGGAATCCAGATTGGAAAAGAAGAAGTAAAGCTCTCCCTGTTTGCAGATGACATGGTCCTCTACATAGAAAACCCTAAAGACTCCACCAGAAAATTACTAGAGCTAATTAATGAATATAGTAAAGTTGTGGAATATAAAATAAACACACACAAATCCCTTGCATTCCTATACACTAATAATGAGAAGTAGAAAAAGAAATTAAGGAAACAATTCCATTCACCATTGCAACGAAAAGAATAAAATACTTGGGAATATATCTACCTAAAGAAACTAAAGACCTGTATATAGAAAATTATAAAACACTGATGAAAGAAATCAAAGAGGACACTAATAGATGGAGAAATATACCATGTTTATGGATCGGAAGAATCAATATAGTGAAAATGAGTATACTACCCAAAGCAATCTATAGATTCAATGCAATCTCTATCAAGCTACCAGCGGTATTTTTCACAGAGCTAGAACAAATAATTTCACACTTTGTATGGAAACACAAAAAACCTCGAATAGCCAAAGCCATCTTGAGAAAGAAGAATGGAACTGGAAGAATCAACCTGCCTGACTTCAGGCTCTACTACAAAGTCACAGTCATCAAGATAGTATGGTACTGTCACAAAGACAGAAATATAGATCAATGCAACAAAATAGAAAGCCCAGGGATAAATCCACACACCTATGGACACCTTATCTTTAACAAAGGAGGCCAGAATATATAATGGATTAAAGACAATCTCTTTAACAAGTGGTGCTGGGAAAACTGGTCAACCATTTCTGAAAGAATGAAGCTAGAACACTTTCTAACACCATTCATAAAAATAAACTCAAAATGGATTAAAGATCTAAACATAAGACCAGAAAATATAAAACTCCTAGAGAGGAACATAGGCAAAGCACTCTCCGACATAAATTACAGCAGGATCCTCTATGATCCACCTCCCAGAATACTGGAAATAAAAGCAAAAATAAACAAATGGGATCTAATTAAAATTAAAAGCTTCTGCACAACAAAGGAAACTATAAGCAAGGTGAAAAGACAGCCTTCTGAATGGGAGAAAAAAATAGCAAATGAAGCAACTGACAAACAACTAATCTCAAAAACATACAAGCAACTTATGCAGCTCAATTCCAGAAAAATAAATGACCCAATCAAAAAATGAGTCAAAGAACTAAATAGACATTTCTCCAAAGAAGGCATACGAATGGCTATAAGCACATGAAAAGATGTTCAACATCACTCATTATCAGAGAAATGCAAATCAAGACCACAATGAGGTACCATTTCACACCAGTTAGAATGGCTGTGATCCAAAAGTCTACAAGCAATAAATGCTGGAGAGGGTGTGGAGAAAAGGGAACCCTCTTACACTGTTGGTGGAAATGCAAACTAGTACAGCCACTATGGAGAACAGTGTGGAGATTCCTTAAAAAACTGCAAATAGAACTGACTTATGACCCAGCAATCCTACTGCTGGGCATACACACCGAGGAATCCAGAATTGAAAGAGACACATGTACCCAATGTGTTATTGCAGCACTGTTTATAATAGCCAGGACATGGAAGCAACCTAGATGTCCATCAGCAGATGAACGGAAAAGAAAGCGGTGGTACATTTACACAATGGAATATTACTCAGCCATTAAAAAGAATACATTTGAATCAGTTCTAATGAGATGGATGAAACTGGAGCTGATTATACAGAGTGAAGTAAGCCAGAAAGAAAAACACCAATACAGTATACTAACACATATATATGGAATATAGAAAGACGGTAATGATAACCCTGTATGCGAGACAGCAAAAGAGACACAGATGTAAAGAACAGACTTTTGGACTCTGGGAGAGGAAGAGGGTGGGATGATTTGGGAGAATGGCATTGAAACATGTATACTATCATGTAAGAAACAACTCGCTAGTCTAGGTTCAATACAGGATACAGGATGCTTGGGGCTGGTGCACTGGGATGACCCAGAGTGATGATATGGGGAAGGTGGTGGGAGAGGGGTTCAGGGTTGGGAACTCATGTACACCTGTGGCAGATTCATGTCAATGTATGGCAAAACCAATACAGTATTGTAAAGTAATAATAATAATAATAATGAAATAAAATACTATTTAAAAAAAACACTCAACATTCAAAAAATGAAGATCATGGCATCTGGTCTCATCACTTCATGGCAAATAAATGGGTAAACAATGGAATCAGTGACAAACTTTATTTTGGGGGGCTCAAAATCAATGCAGATGGTGATTGCAGCCATGAAATCAAAAGATGCTTGCTTCTTGGAAGAAGAGCTGTGACTAATCTAGACAGCATATTAAAGAGCAGAGACATTGCTTTGCTGACAAAGTCCGACTAGTCAAAGATATTCATCATGTATGCATGTGGGCGTTGGACTACAAAGAAAGCTGAGCACCAAAGAATTGCTTTTGAACTGTGGTGTTAGAAAAGATTCTTGAAAGTCCCTTGGACAGCAAGGAGCTCCAACCAGTCCATTCTAAAGGAAATCAGTCCTGAATATTCATTGGAAGGACTGATACTGAAGCTGAAACTCCAATACTTTGGCTACCTGATGAGAAGAACTTACTCATTGGAAAAGTCCCTGATGATAGGGAAGATTGAGGGCAGGAGGAGAGGTGGACAACAGAGGACGAGGTAGTTAGATGGCACCATCGACTCGATGGACATGGGTTTGGCTGGACTCTGGGAGTTGGTGATGGACAGGGAGGCCTGGCATGTTTCAGTCCATGAGGTTGCAAAGAGTCGGTCATGACTGAACAACTGAACTAAACTTAACTGATAGAAATATATTTATTTAGTATTTATATATAATATAATTTTCATATATATATATATACACACACACACACACACACACATACCTTCCCTCACATAGATACCAAAGGAATAGTGTTGCTGTGTCTTCTGTAGTAATAGAATGGCCAATCCTTCATGCCTAGCTAGATGGGAACTGAACTTGATAAACTGCAAACTGTTGAGATGCTGGTTCACATAATTATTGCCATGGTCAGTAACATCATCTCTTTCCTTTGTCTACAGAGGTAAGAATAATCTATCTTCACCTTTCCTGATATATGCAATGGATTATAGGGATTGTTTGAATGAAGTAATATAAAAGATGAAAAAATTTCTAGAATCTAATTCATTTTAGTTGCAGATAAAGAAAGAAACTGTGTTAGGGTTCTCCAGAGAAATAGAAATAAGTATGTAGACAGATAGATATAGAGAGATATTAAAGGGTAATATCTCACAGTTATGGGAGCTAAGTCTAAATTCTGTAGAGCAGGTCTACCAGCTAGAAAACCAGGTAAGAGGTGATGTTGCTCTTAAGACCTTCAACTAATTAGAAGACGTTCATCCACATTATGAAAGGTAATCTGCTTTACTTAAAATCTACTGATTGTAAATGTTAATCATCAGTTCAGTTCAGTCGCGCAGTCATGTCCGACTCTTTGCGACCCCATGAATCGCAGCACGCCAGGCCTCCCTGTCCATCACCAACTCCCGGAGTTCACTCAGACTCACGTCCATTGAGTCCATGATGCCATCCAGCCATCTCATCCTCTGTCGTCCCTTTCTCCTCCTGCCCCCAATCCCTCCCAGCATCAGGGTCTTTCCAATGAGTCAACTCTTCGCATAAGGTAGCCAAAGTACTGGAGCTTCAGTTTTAGCATCATTCCTTCCAAAGAAATCCCAGGGTTGATCTCCCTCAGAATGGACTAGTTGGATCTCCTTGCAGTCCAAGGGACTCTCAAGAGTCTTCCCCAACACCACAGTTCAAAAGCATCAATTCTTCGGCGCTCAGCCTTCTTCACAGTCCAACTCTCACATCCATACATGACCACAGGAAAAGCCATAGCCTTGACTAGACGGACCTTAGTCGGCAAAGTAATGTCTCTGCTTTTGAATATACTATCTAGGTTGGTCATAACTTTTCTTCCAAGGAGTAAGCGCCTTTTAATTTCATGTTAATCATACCTCTACAATAATTTAATAGCAACATACAGATTAGAGTTTGAGCAAACAATGGGTACCGTAGCCTAGCCAGGTTGATACTTAAAATAACCATCACATACAGTATCTTTCCTATTCCTTATCCTACTTCTTTGCCTTTGAAAGTTAGTTAAGTTGAAAGTTAAGTCGCTCAGTCGTGTCTGACTCTTTGTGACCCTGTGGACTGTAGCCCACCAGGCTCCTCCATCTATGGGGTTCTCCAGGCAAGAATACTGGAGTGGGTTGGCATTTCCTTCTCAATGCATGAAAGTGAAAAGTGAAAGGGAAGTCGCTCATTCGTGTCCGACTCTTCATGACCCTATGGACTGCAGCCTACCAGGCTCCTCTGTCCATGGGATTTTCCAGGCAAGAATACTGGAGTGGGTTGCCATTTCCTTCTCCAGAGGATCTTCCTGACCTGGGGCTCGAACCCAGGTCTCCCACATTAGAGACAGATGCTCTAACCACTGAGCAATCTATATTACGTAAATAGCTCACATTTCAATTGATGCAAAATGCTGAAAATAATCAAGAACGTATTATTAATAGTTAAATAAATATATAAATTATATGATATATACAGTATAATGATTATATATATTATATTATTACTATTTTAAAATCTGCAATCATAAGGGCCATGTGCCTATTGTTTTCTTTTCTGGTAATGTCTTCGTTTGCTTTGGACTTTGTAGCAATGATGGTTTCTTAGAGTGAATTGGGAAATATTTCATTCTCTTTGATTTTCCCAATTATTTTTTGTAAAATTGGTAATACTTCTTTAACTTTGTGTTAGACTTTACCAATGAATCCATCCATCCCTTTAGATTTCTTCACAAAAATGGTTTTACTTATAAATTCATGTTTTCTTTTTTCACACTCACTATAATATTCAGGTTATCTCTTTTTTTCTTGACTGAATTTTGGCAATTTGTATCTTTTAAGGAATTCATAGATTTTTATCTATGTTCTTGAATTTATTGACAAAGTTTTTCATAATATTTACTTATTATATTGCTTTATTATCTACATAACTTGAGGTGTTGGCACATCTCTCATTCTTAAATATTGGTCATTTGAGTCTTCCTCTATTCTTTTCTTATATGTATTGCTAAAGGTTTATCAATACTATTTTTCTCAAAAAATAACTTGATGTCATTGAAATTCACTATTTTTCATTTTGTTTTGCATTGATTTCTGAACTTTGTCAGTTCCTTTCTTCTGACTACTTTGTATTTAACATGCTCTTCTTTATTTGATTTCTTCATTTGAGACCTTTCCTTTTTCAAACATACACATACAGAGCTAGATACCTCTCACTAAGTACAGCTTCAGAGGCATCCTACAAATTTGTGTTCAACATTCAGTTCTCATTTGAATTTTTCTTTGCTCCCCAGGTTATTTTTTAAGTGAGTTAGTTTTCAAATAGTTGATATTTCTATTAAAGACTTCTAATTTAATTTCACTGTTGTCAGAAAATATATTTTGTATCACTTAATTCCTTCTAAATTTTGAGACATTTTTATATGCCAGAGTGTGGTTTATCTTGATAAATATTAGAGTTGGTTTTGATTGATTGAATTTTTGTCTTTATTTTGGATTATATATCCTTGCTTCTTTGCAAACTTGATAATTGTTGATGTGGTTTCAGGCAATGTAACTTTTACCCTGTGGGCTATTGGATATTTTTTTTGGATTCCTACAGATATTCTTAACTTTCTTCTGGTATGCAATTAAACTATCCAATTTTGTTTGGTCTTTCTGTACCTTGTTTTTAAGATTTTTTTTTTACATAGAACAAAAGCATTACTCATTCTAGTGTTATTTCTGACTTCTGAGGAAAGGTCTTTCTGAGTACCCTTGCTAATACTTTAGTCATTAGGAAATATCTTAGTCTGTTCATGTTACCATAACCAAATACCACTGACTGGATATTTAAAAAACAGAAATTTACTTTCTCATAATCTTGGAAGCTGAGGGACCGTGATCTAGGTGCTAGTATGATCAGGAGATGGTGAGGGCCCTCTTTCTAGCTTGCAGTTAGTCACCTTCTTATTGTGTCCTTATCTGGCAGAGAAAGAAAGAGGGGAAGCTCTCTGGTGTCTCTTATTATGAAGGCACCAATTCAATTAGACCAGAGTCCTACCCTCATGAATTCAACTATAATTAATTCCTAAAGGCCTCACTTCCAAGTACTATTACAATGAGAGTTAGGGCATCAGTATGCAAATTTTTGTGAAAAACAAATATTCATTCCTACATTTTCTTGCCTTGCTTGTAAGAATAGACAATGCTCTTGATTAGTGTGAGTGCTGGTTATTGCTACTTCTAATCTTCTTGCATGATTATTTCTCGTCTCTTGTAGTTTCTTCAGAGGTATAAGCTGACCAGTACTGCCCCGAAACTTCAAGGAGGACCATCTTGAAATCTCAGCTTCTGTGTCTGCAGCTTTCTCCTCTCCAGAACTCCTTCCTGAGAACCTTTACTATCCTAGTCTTCCTAAACTTTAAGCTTCATTATATCCACTGGACTCTGCTGGGGACACTCTCTGTGTTGCATCCTGCCTACACTGTCTCTCAGTTGTGTCTGACTGTTTGTGACCCCATGGATGGTAGCCTGCCAGGATCTTCTGTCTATGGAATTTTTCAGACAAGAATGCTGAAGTGGGTTGCCATTTCCTTCTCCAGGGGATCTTCCTTACCCAGAGAACAAACCTGTGTCTCCAGCATCTCCTGTGTGGACAGGCAGATTCTTGAGCACTAGCTCACCTCATCCTGCTGCTGCTGCTGCTAAGGCGCTTCAGTCGTGTCCGACTCTGTGCAACCCCATAGATGGCAGCCCACCAGGGGCTGTCCCTGGGATTCTCCAGGCAAGAACACTGGAGTGGGTTGCCATTTCCTTCTCCAATGGAAGAAAGTGGAAAGTGAAGTTGCTCAGTTGTGTCCCACTCTTCACAACCCCATGGACTGCAGCCTACCAGGCTCCTCCGTCCATGGGATTTTGCAGGCAAGAGTACTGGAGCGGGGTGCCATTGCCTTCTCTGACACTTCATCCTAGGGACTGTCAAATCAGGAAGCTGGGGCAATTTTAGATCTCACCTATTCTTTTCATCTCTTAGAAAGCACTGTCTTCCATTATCTGATGATCAATGTGTTGAAAATCATTCTTTAATGAAGTTTGCTTTTTATTATTTTAAGAGCTGTAGGGATTTTTTTTTTTTTTAGACAGAAAAGTAAACCTGGTACCTGTTACTCTATTTCCACTATAAGCAAGAGTCTCAATGATTTAGATAATAAAATAACCTTATTATGATTGCATAAGTAATTTATTCTAGATAATGCAAATACAAACAGAAAACAGAAAATTCAGTTGCACAAGCTTAGAAAACAAATGAAGTTTTTGTTAGTTTTTGATTTACAGTAATGGAATTGATCTTCTGTATTGTACTTTCCACATACAAAACATATTATGGATATCCTCAAAGTTATAGCTGTAATTAATTCTTGATGATTTTAATTCACTTATTTCTGTAGTTTAAAATATTACATGAAGCACAATTATAAATAAAATTATATAGTTTTTATTTTACTGTTGGGCATTAAATTTTTAAAATTCTTGACCCAAGCTAAAGATGGAGCTATAATCACTATTTGTGCACTGGGACAACCCAGAGGGATGGGGTGGGCAGGGAGGTGGGAGGGGATTTGGGGATGTGTGAACACATTTACACCCATGGCTGATTCATGTCAATGTATGGCAAAACCCACCACAATATTGTAAAGCAATCAGCCACCAATTAAAATAGATAAATACATTTTTTAAAAGGGGGCTTTAAAAAAAATGAATGTCTGAGAAACAGCTGTGGCCTCTTTATTAAGCTATTTTATTAATTTTTCTTCTATTATGAATCAAATAAAATACCATTGAAAGGAAATCTATGCACTATTAGTATCGAATTATTGTTCTACAGTTGGGTTTTTAAAAGGAAAACCCACTGAGAAAAATTTCTAAATCATACATTCAAATGAAATTCTATCAAAATTGTTATGTTTGGAATCAATTATTAAATAAAATTTATTAAAGATTAATTAATCACCTTAAGACCTAGAATTACTATATTCCATGGTTTATGACAGTACAAAAATATTCATGAAAAATACTATAGCTATACATTATAAAATATATCTCTTAGCTAAAGAAGATAATAACTAAGACTGTGAGCTATTTGGAAATTCTGGTTTATTTATGCAGTCAAACTCTGTTGAGAGTAGGTACTGAAAGTATGATAGGTTATTCCTTAGGTTGCTAGAGTGCCCTAAGGTACTGAGGTTGAAATTGTCACTTGAAGATGTCAGTTTTGTGGCACTTTAGTAAATTAGATGGGGCAGTGATTTCGTAGTAGAGGTTGAGCCCAATCTGGATTCCTGCCTTCCTTCACTTACATTTACCCTACAAAATTTAGGGAACTAAATATATCTGGTGTTTTAGAGCATATTGCAGGTAATTTGTCAATGACCAGTCTAGTATTTTCAAGCCTCTCTGCATTCCTACTCAAGGGTAGTTCTAAAACTCTCACCGCCAAGCTCATGATCACAGCTTACAGTGCCAGCTGTGGTTCAAGGACGCTGGTTTGTTCATTTGCTCAGGAATGGTGGTGTCAAGGCTGTATGTATACTTTAAGAATATTGGTGATCTGACAATGTTAATCTTTCAAATTCACATGCAGCAGACTTTGCAAGGTAGTGAAATTATTGTATTAGATATTGCTATATTTAGGAAATGTCCAAGAAAATAAACCATACAATTCACTATTATAAGGCTATCTGATTGTGAGACTGCTCTGGTTACTATTGCTGAATAAGTAACTGTCCCCCAAACTAGCAAACAATCATTTTATATTGCTGATGATTTGGGGGGCCAGAAATTTGGAATGCACTTCCTGAGTAGTGTTAGTGGTAAAGAACCCACCTGCAAGTGCAGGTAGACATAATAGATGTGGGTTCAATCCCAGGGTCAGGAAGATCCAATGGAGGAGGGCATGGCAACCCACTCCAGTATTTTTGCCTGGAGAATCCTATGGAGAGAGGAGCTTGGCAGGCTGCAGTTCATAGGGTCACACAGGCCCAGACATGACTGCACGCATGCACAGGAATTTGGAAAGGTCTCAGAAGAGCCTCTAGTCATCCACAGGTTCAAGATGAAATGGCTATCCCACTTGACTCACTCTCATGTCTGAACATTGATCATGTCTACTCTCTGCAAAATGCAGCATATTCATTATGTTAGTCTCAGAAGAGTCAGATTTTGTACAGGGCAGCTACCTTCCCCTAGAGTTGAAATCCTTAGAGAACCAGATGGTAGGGCAGTGGCTTCTCTGACCCTTCATAGTCTCATACTGTCACTTTGGTCATATTTTGTTAATCAAAGAAGTCACAAGTTCTGCCAAGGGGAGGGAACTTTATTTCAACATTTGATATAGAAGGTGGAAGGTCACATTAAAAATGAAAAAGCATGTGAAATGGGAGATAACATTATGACTATATTTACGGCTAAAGTGGGACTTCCTAGGTGGTGCTAGTGTTGAAGAACCCACCTGCCAATTCAGGGGACAAAAGACACCTGTGTCCAATCCCTGGGTCAGGAAGATCCCTGGGAGAAGGGCATGGCAACCCACTCTGGTATTCTTGCCTAGAGAATCCCCATGGATAGAGGAGACTGGCAGGCTACAGTCCATGGGGTTGCAAAGAGTCAAACATGACTGAGGTGAGTCACATGCGTGCACTGATTAAGTGAGCTAATTTTATCATTACCCCTCCAAGAATGACAAAAATCACCAGTTATTATTAGAGTATTGATTTGGGTACACTGCCCCATGAACAGCTTGTACAATAGACAGTAATGCTTTAGAAACACCAACCCATAGTTCCATACAGACTATATGTTAAATATGGACATAGTAGGAGAAACAAATATTAGGACCAACTAGGAGGTGATTCTTCTCGCTAAAGATATTAATGCACAATAAATAAAAGCAAACAAACTTGACATTTGAGTCTAAAGTCTATAGTAGCAAACACTGCTCATGAAAATGTACAACAGAAAATATTTACATCCATAAAAACTAATACCTACCTAGCTTGAATTTAATTATTTATTCACAGCCTCTAGGTTTAGAATAACAGAACCTTTGAAACCTACCTATGATTTAAACTATTCATCTCACTGAACCCAGGCACGTGCCAATTGAATCTGAAACTTCCCTTGTAGGAAAGATGATGTGGGGAATACTATAGTCTTTTTATAGATTGTCTTCTGGGATCTAGTCCTATTAAGGGAACATTTTTTTAGCTTGCCTAATGGGGAAAATATATTAAGAATTTAAAATATCTGACCACTCCCTATCATTCTCAAAGGGATCTTGACTAATTTAAATTAGAAATTAGTCAAAGAAACTTCAAACATGATAGGAACTCTTTGTCAGAAGTAGAGAAGACAGGAGAACAGGTACTGTGTTTTCAACTAGATGCATAAATGTTTCTGAAAAGAACACTGCTCCATTTACCTGGTTATTCCTCACCAACTCTTTTGGAGAAATCAGTAGGAAGATAAGGATAATTTTCTATAGGAATAAATATTTTTTAAATATAGTAATACCACAAAGTTTGATCTAGGCTAGAATTCACCTAAGAATTTTGACAATGCATTTTTATTTAATTCTCACAATAACTTATGTGGTAAGTTCTATTATAATTATTTTATAAATTAGAAAGTAAAGTCTGGAACAATTAGTGGCTTTTTTTTCATGTACATGTAATTACTCTGTGAGAATCCAGAACGTGAAAACAAGTAGTTCATCTACAGAATCTGCCTGCCAATGTTTGCTAATTGCAGGAAGAGCAGGTTGGAACCTTGGGTTAAGAAGATCCCCTGAGAAGGATATGGCAACCCACTTCACTATTCTTGCCTGGGAAATCCCATGGACAGAAGAGCTTGGTGGGCTACAGTCCATGGGTTGGAAAGAGTCGGACATAACACCACACACACACTTGAAGCATGTACGTCCTTGAAGGAGGAGTTGGGCAACTTATCACAGAGTTACCCAGGAAGACAATGGTTAGGAAAGGAAAGGAGGATTTTGGCCAAGTATTCCATAAGGGACAGCATGAGGCACAGACCAGTAGCAGAGAAGAACTTCACAACTCAGCCTCTGGGAACTAGAACCAGATCTCCTATGAATGGCAAGGCACTGTGAGAGACAAAAGGAACCAAATACACTGAAGGATTCACAAGATTAAAAGTTCCAGTATAAGCTTTACTGAAATTGGCAGTTATTTCACTAGAGAGACACCTGAACAGTTATGTATATACTTCTTGAGCAAGTCAAATTGAAGGTAATACTATAGTGTTTTCTGCAATTTGTGGTTATGGCACAGGATGAGGTTGGTCATCACCCAAAATAGAAGAGCAGCATTAGTCAAGAAGTAGAAAGACCAAGGGTTCTATCTTAAGTTTTTCTAGGCTAAATAGGCAAAAACCAAAAACGTGCAATTCTAATGGTCTTCAAAGTTTTACTATTTTTGTCATAAAAATGATTACCAGAACAAACACGGTATGTTTTTGAAGAATATTATAATAAGCATTGACCTACATAGTTATTATTAATCAAGAAAAGACATCCTAACACAGAATTCAAAATGATTTTACTAAAGTTGATTTAAGAATAATTTCGAGATATATCTCCTGTAATTCAAGGTTGTATGGGTTCCTTTCAATATGACACTGCCACAGATAAGGGGAAAATACTCATTTACCTTTTGTTTCCACACAATATGTGAACTTATTCAATGGGAGAGCTTTTGATTAAATGGCTAAAACAGAGTACTACCTGAATCAAACATAAAATACTTGAAAGAAAAATAAAGACTTCTTCCTTGTAATAAAAATATTCCACTGCTTATATTCTAATTTAATGTAAAGGCACATTTCATACATTTTCTTACTAGAAGTTACTAGACTTCAGGTTTTACGTGAATGGGGATAAACTTTATCACCAGATTGAAGATCATCAGTCACTTTCTGGTCTTTGGAAACTTTCCAGTAACAAATTTGGAACTTTTTACTAAATGAAACATTCTTTTAATATGTAGCTTTTTAATACTAATAAATTTTCACTTAGTAATTTAATAGTCCCCAGATAATTTGGGGCTTATCTTTCTATTCTTTGAGTATTTCATTCTGTTCCAAATAAGGAAGAATTTTTTAAAATGTAGGAATCCTGTTTTTGCTGCTTCTACTATTACTAGAGTATACTCCAGTAAGAATAAATGATTTTTCATCCTATATCCAGGAAATACGGAGGATTTCTATACTAACACATCACTACTACATCTAAAAGAATTATATCTTCACATGTAATTGTAATATAAATGTATAATATATTATGCCTACTCTTAGTACTTTGCATATCTTGTTGAGAGGTTATGTAAGATTAAGAAAATAAATGTTGAAAATGAAAAAAAAAGAGTGGACTAGCATGTGCTGTAAATTAATGCAGAATTGTAATATAAGACACCAAAGTACAAGTTACTTGATTAAAAAAAATAAATCTAATATAATATACTGTAACTTATTAAGAAGCTTAGATACTTAAGGTCCCAATTAAAGGGATATATGGATGTAAAAATAATACAGTTTAGTTGCAAGAATAAAGAGTGAGTGGACACTCTGTACTTTGCTTTGGGAAAAAGAATATTCTCTCATTAGTCTAATCTGCCTATGTCTCTTAGTTTTGAAGAAGAATGCATATATATTCAGTGTTTTTTTTTGTTGTTGTTTGTTTTCCATTTTCTGAACTCCATCCATGGAATTTTCTAGGCAAGAATACTGAAGTGAGTTTCCATTTCCTTCTTCAGGGGATCTTCCCAACTCAGGGCTCAAACCCAAGTCTCCCATCTTGCAGGTAGATGCCTTATCATCTGAGCCACCAAGGATGCCCAAATAGGGTTAATATTAATGATTAACCATAATACGCTAGGATACTAGTCTTTTTATTTGGTTCAGCAGAAAGAGTTTAGAAACAGAAATCACACAATTCTGATACCACCACTAACCACCTTTGTTTACATATCTATAAAATCAGGATGCTGCTGCTAAGTCGCTTCAGTCGAGTCTGACTCTGTGCGACCCCATAGACGGTAGCCACCAGGCTCCCCCATCCCTGGGATTCTCCAGGCAAGAACACTGGAGTGGGTTGCCATTTCCTTCTCCAATGCACGAAAGTGAAAAGTGAAAGTGAAGTCGCTCAGTCACGTCAGATTCTTAGCGACCCCATGGACTGCAGCCCACCAGGCTCCTCCGTCCATGGGATTTTGCAGGCAAGAGTACTGGAGTGGTGTGCCATTGCCTTCTCCATAAAATCAGGATAGATCTTAGAAAACAAATTTAAAATTAGGCTTTGCCTGGATATTCTAGCAGTATGCCATTTTCTCTATGTGCATGAAAAACACAAATTTATAGTGGAGCAAGACCTCTGCTTTCTGTCTCCTTTAAACTAGAAAAAATATTCTCATGTATTTTTAATAACATGAGATTCTGTGTTGTTTCTTTTGAAGAAAGGCCTTTAATGTTTTCAGGAAAAAGCCAGCTATGTGGTGCTATGGTTTGCAGAAAAAAAGAAAATAAGACTATCTCATACAGGTTTAGATATGGAAGAATTTTTAGTGATCTCATTCACTCATTACAACTCATAACCAGCCACTGAACTCAGTGAAAAATCTTCATAAAAAGGCAGGTATTCTAGGTCCTCTTCCTAGACATCATGGCTTAGTAAGTCTGAATTTGAAGCTAGAAAACTGTAATTTTTAGAAATGCTCTCTTGATGAATTTTGGTCAGTCACATGGGGAACAATTGATCTAGTTTTGTCTGTAGCTTTAGAGATGAGAAAATTAATGATCAAAAAAGGAATAATATCTAGGTGACTGATTTTTGCCTCCAAGCCAAGGCTAAAAACTGTATAATTTTCTCTCTATATTTGATTGTAGTGCATATCAAAGGAATATATTAAATTGTCACAAGTTAGACAGGTTCTTCAGTATTGTAAGATAGAGATTTTATGAAATTAGTTTTGTAATAAATATTATTGATATGCATTTAGGGCAAGAGCACCATCCCATTGTGCAACATTAACACAGACAAAAATCCTCAGGTCTTCAGGTGATATTTCAGAATTTGGTCATCTTCTTCTTTACCCTGTTGCTACGTGTTGACATCAGCTTCTATAAGCCAATATAAAATTTGTAAAAAATAAAAATTGTAGAGGGAAGACAAGTGTGGGTTTCTAAGAGCTAGCCATGTAAACTTAAAATACCTGCCATTTTCCTGCCATATAACAAACTTTCAAACGTGTTGAATTTAGTATTGCATTTTCCAGAAAAATTCCATGAGGTACATTGATGCTAATTTAAAGAGTATAGCAGCCAAGACAGGATTTTCCAAAAATGATTTTGAGCATATTCTGGTTTGCTAAGGAGTCAGAGGTCTATTCCTTCTCCTTAGGAAGAGAGTGCACCTATGTATTTAAAAGACTGAAGACATCATGCCCTTGGCTAGAGGAATCACAATTATCCAGAAGATGGGAATCTGGTTTTCAGATACCTTTTGTATACAACTGGTACTTAAACTCCAAATGTCTTGTAGCCAAGAAGCCTAATTTTTTTTTCTCCTCCTGGGATGGCTCTCATGCCTGCCCTATATGAAGGGAGAATAACAAGAAAAACAATATTCATCCATATATACGGAAAACCTTCCATATATCCAATAGACTGCACATGGGTTATCATGCTGATAAAAACCTGATCATGGGCATTTTATCTTTTTCCTGACTCTTTAATGCTAATGCATTGATCTATGTCCAATTATATGGTTAAATTCACCCTCACACCTATTGTCAGTTGCCTCCACAAAGGAATCATCCTTCCTAGACAGATACTGTATGATCTGCCTTCACAACTGTACAGAAGTAAAGATCAGCCATGGATGTGGAACATTAAGCACCAGATACACATGGGAACATTTGGGTTCCCTCCTGAGAGTGGTAAAGCACTGTGAAATTGGCACATAACGCACTGAGACATTCACGTGTTCACTTCTCTTCATATTTTACCTGCTCTTCTTCCCCACCTCTGAACAGTTCGCAAAGATCAATCTTTCAAACATGGATGCTGGAGGGCCTTTCATTGGTCATTATTAACATTCTCAGTTTTAAAAAAATATGTATTTTCTTAACTTCCTTTTCTATACTTTGGAATGAAAGCTATTAAACTTATATGGATATAAGAATATATGGATATAAAATGAAAAAAAAATCTCATTCTTTAATATGTACAGAAGAAAAAGAACTTGAACTTTTAGAACAAAATGCCACAGGGAAACTCTGTCTTCTCTGGAACTCAGAACATGATTTTCCACCAGTTTCTATGCAAATAAAATCAGATTTTCTTTGCAGTCTTTTGAAAAATCTGATATTTTATCAAAAGGAAAAAAATCCATCTTTTTCAACTAATAAACTATAGCAACAAACACATCACTCAGAATCAAAAGATGGTCCTCTGTTCAGGCTGGATGTTTCAGAGTAAATGGGACGAAGATGGGAATGATTCTGTAGACCTGAGAGAAGGAGAGGTTTGATGTCTGTATAATTGTTTCCTTATAAAAGAAAATAACTTTATTCAATTTTCCTTCTAATAGTTACTGAAGAACCAAGGCAAATTTACTCAATTGATCATTAAAGTTTCCCCATGATTAATCAGTTCAGTTCAGTTGCTCAGTCATGTCTGACTCTTTGCGACCACATGAATCGCAGTATGCCAGGCTTCCCTGTCCATCCCCAACTCCCGGAGTTCACTCAGACTCACATCCATTGTGTCCGTGATGCCATCCAGCCATCTCATCCTCAGTTGTCCCCTTCTCCTCCTGCCCCTAATCCCTCCCAGCATCAGGGTCCTTTCCAATGAGTCAAATCTTCGCATAAGGTGGCCAAAGTACTGGAGCTTCAGTTTTAGCATCATTCCTTCCAAAGAAATCCCAGGGTTGATCTCCTTCAGAATGGACTGGTTGGATCTCCTTGCAGTCCAAGGGACTCTCAAGAGTCTTCTCCAACACCACAGTTCAAAAGCATCCATTCTTCGGTGCTCAGCCTTCTTCACAGTCCAACTCTCACATCCATACGTGACCACAGGAAAAACCATAGCCTTGACTAGATGGACCTTAGTCGGCAAAGTAATGTCTCTGCTTTTGAATATACTATCTAGATTGGTCATAACTTTTCTTCCAAGGAGTAAGCGCCTTTTAATTTCATGGCTGCAGTCACCATCTGCAGTGATTTTGGAGCCCAAAAAAACAAAGTCTGACACTGTTTCTACTGTTTCCCCATCTATTTCCCATGAAGTGATGGGGCCAGATGCCATGATCTTCGTTTTCTGAATGTTGAGCTTTAAGCCAACTTTTCCACTCTCCTCTTTCACTTTCATCAAGAGGCTTTTTAGCTCCTCCTCACTTTCTGCCATAAGGGTGGTGTCATCTGCATATCTGAGATTATTGATATTTCTCCCAGCAATCTTGATTCCAGCTTGTGTTTCTTCCAGTCCAGCATTTCTCATGATGTACTCTGCATATAAGTTAAATAAGCAGGGTGACAATATACAGCCTTGACGTACTCCTTTTCCTATTTGGAACCAGTCTGTTGTTCCATGTCCAGTTCTAACTGTTGCTTCCTGACCTGCATACAGATTTCTCAAGAGGCAGGTCAGGTGGTCTGGTATTCCCATCTCTTTCAGAATTTTCCACAGTTTACTGTGATCCACACAGTCAAAGGCTTTGGCATAGTCAATAAAGCAGAAATAGATGTTTTTCTGGAACTCTCTTGCTTTTTCCATGATCCAGCGGATGTTGGCAATTTGATCTCTGGTTCCTCTGCCTTTTCTAAAACCAGCTTGAACATCAGGGAGTTCACGGTTCACATATTGCTGAAGTCTGGCTTGGAGAATTTTGAGCATTACTTTACTAGCATGTGAGATGAGTGCAATTGTGCGGTAGTTGGAGCATTCTTTGGCATTGCCTTTCTTTGGAATTGGGATGAAAACTGACCTTTTCCAGTCCTGTGGCCACTGCTGAGTTTTCCAGATTTGCTGGCAAATTGAGTGCAGCACTTTCACAGCATCATCTTTCAGGATTTGAAACAGCTCAACTGGAATTCCATCACCTCCACTAGCTTTGTTCGTAGTGATACTTTCTAAGGCCCACTTGACTTCACATTCCAAGATGTCTGGCTCTAGATTAGTCATCACATCATCATGATTATCTGGGTCATGAAGATCTTTTTTGTACAGTTCTTCCATGTATTCTTGCCACCTCTTCTTAATATCTTCTGCTTCTGTTAGGTCCAGACCATTTCTGTCCTTTATTGAGCCCATCTTTGCATGAAATATTCCTTTGGTATGTATAATTTTCTTGCAGAGATCTCTAGTCTTTCCCATTCTGTTCTTTTCCTCTATTTCTTTGCATTGATCACTGAAGAAGGCTTTCTTATCTCTTCTTGCTATTCTTTGGAACTCTGCATTCAGATGCTTATATCTTTCCTTTTCTCCTTTGCTTTTTGCCTCTCTTCTTTTCACAGCTATTTGTAAGGCCTCCCCAGACAGCCATTTTGCTTTTTTGCATTTCTTTGCCATGGGGATGGTCTTGATCCCTGTCTCCTGTACAATGTCACGAACCTCATTCCATAGTTCATCAGGCATTCTATCTATCAGATCTAGACCCTTAAATCTATTTCTCACTTCCATTATATAATCATAAGGGATTTTATTTAGGTCATACCTGAATGGTCTAGTGGTGTTTCCCACTTTCTTCAAAAGATTTCGGTGTTGACCATCTGGTGATGTCCATGTGTAGAGTCTTCTCTCATATTTTTTTTCTGAGTTAGTGTATTGGCTTTGAATTCTGCAGTGTCACTATTTTTCATTGTAACTGCAAATATTAAAAACAAAAATACTGTTTCTGCTTATTTAAACAAATCAGGCTGTTGGACTTTCTAGGGCAGTGGTTAACAAGCAGATTCTAGATAATATATCATTTTTACTCTTGTGATTCTGCATAGATTAACTTTGCAAACTCTGACCTTTTAGCCACCTGTATTTCCATAGACCTCACTGGACACAAGCCAAAGAGAAACAGTACTATTTCAAACATTCAAACTAGGAACAATTCAGTGCATAAATTTAGTCCCTCTCCAGTCTTCTGGGTTCATCAGAATCAAGAAGCTCTCCAAAGTTCACCCATCTATATAAAGGGCAGCCCCTCTTTAAGAACCCTTTGTAAGGGTTGAAGAACCCTTTGTAAGAGTTGAAGAATCCTTCTTGACAAGTCCCAGTAGAAATCCAAGAAAACTTGTTTTAATTCCAGGATGTAAGTTGACAAAGGTTTTTTTTTTTTTTTTTTTTCAATTGATCTCATTGAATGCCATACAGAATAAAACTCAGATTTTTCTTACTCCCCACCCCAAGATCCTGGGAGAATTCTGAGCCTCCAGTTCATCCTCTATAATTCAGAAGCTGTATTATATTTCTATTGTGTTGAAAATTCAGATAAATTAGGCCATTTATCATTAAAGTTAGCATTAGAACATTTGTTTGGAATCATGCTGTCTTAGCCATTAACTAGATGTATCACTTTAGTGAAATGGCCTAATGTCCCCAATACATTCTATTTATTTTTAAAATAAGAAAAGACTAAATAATATTAATAACTAAAGCTTCACATTTCCTCATCCTCTGCCAGCCTCAGTCTCTGTATGACATCTGGGTTTCTTATTAATTAGCAGATCCGAAATTCTTAACTCAAGATATAGCTTAAGATTGTTTGTAGCAATGCATAACAACCTATGGAGATTTGTTTCATTGGCTTACTAAAATATTAATAGATTTTGAGATGAACCAGATTATATTTGCTGAATGTGTCTTCAAGAACTTCTATAGTAAAACATGCAATTACCTCTTAGATAAAAGAATGAGGATGGAAAACGCAAGAGACCTGGCTTTGATCGGTGGTTCAGAAAGATCTCCTGAGAAGGGAATGGCAACCTAGTCCAGTGTTCTTGCCTGGAGACTTCCATAAACAGAAGAACCTGGTGGATTATAGTCCATGGGGTCCCAAAGAGTTGGACACAACTGAGCAACAAACACTTTCAATTTCAAAGGCTCAGTATACAATATAAATTAATTTCCCTGATTAAAAATAACTTCAAGATAAGTAGCACAATGTTTCAGGTATAGCTTACAAGTCCACATGTTGCCTAATTTGATTCTCAGCAGTAACTCCTGTAAGTTCATCCAAAAGGACAACAAAGCAGACTCCCACGAAGCAACACATTTGAAGAGACTTAGTCATTTTTGTAAAAAGTCAAATCTAGTTATAGCCAAACTCACATTCCTTACTAAAATAATTCAAATTATTCTAAAATCAGCAAAATCATAGAGTAGAATTTGAAATTAATTTTTAAATGTTAATGTGGGAGAGGTTGGGAATTTCCCCTGGAAAAGGGAACAGCTACCCACTCCAATATTCTGGCCTGGAGAATTCTGTAGACTATAGTCCATGGGGTCACAAAGAGTAGCACAAGGCTGAGCGACTTTCACTATCACTAATTTTCATCAGTGATTAGCTGCTACTTGTATAGTAAGATTTATTTATTAAAACCAATGAATAGCATATTGAAGGATAAAGTTGGAATACTAACTCATTTGTAATACTGATTTCACAGACCACGAATGATGAATTACACGTTTTTAAGGTTAGAAAAGTTTAAGGAAATTCTTTTTCTTTTTTTCCCCCCGGCACTTCCAGCCTTTTCCCACAGCCATTGCTGTTTCTACATAGTCGTTGACCAGCCTTGCACAGACACAAGGTGACCAGACCTCGTTTCAGTCCACATTAGGTACACCTAAGCTTCCTGTCCCAGGGTAGAGCTCAGAACAACGTTTTCTATGGCTCCTTAGACTCTCAGGGAACAAAGGGACCAGGCAGAAACTTTCACTTTTTGCTTTACACACTGTATATGATTTAAACTTATCTTTTTTTTTTTTTTTTAGGTCAAGTTCAGTTCAGTTCAGTCACTCAGTCGTGTCTGACTCTTTGCCATGAATCGCAGCATGCCAGGCCTCCCTGTCCATCACTAACTCCCGGAGTTCACTCAGACTCACATCCATCGAGTCCGTGATGCCATTCAGCCATCTCATCCTCGGTTGTCCCCTTCTCCTCCTGCCCCCAATCCATCCCAGCATCAGAGTCTTTTCCAATGAGTCAACACTTCACATGAGGTGGCCAAAGTACTGGAGCTTCAGCTTTAGCATCATTCCTTCCAAAGAAATCCCAGGGCTGATCTTCAGAATGGACTGGTTGGATCTCCTTGCAGTCCAAGGGACTCTCAAGAGTCTTCTCCAACACCACAGTTCAAAAGCATCAATTCTTCAGTGCTCAGCCTTCTTCACAGTCCAACTCTCACATCCATACATGACCACAGGAAAAACCATAGCCTTGACTAGACGGACCTTAGTCGGCAAAGTAATGTCTCTGCTTTTGAATATACTATCTAGATGGGTCATAACTTTTCTTCCAAGGAGTAAGCGCCTTTTAATTTCATGGCTGCAGTCACCATCTGCAGTGATTTTGGAGCCCAGAAAAATAAAGTCTGACACTGTTTCTACTGTTTCCCCAGCCATTTCCCATGAAGTGATGGGGCCAGATGCCATGATCTTCATTTTCTGAATGTTGAGCTTAAGCCAACTTTTTCACTCTCCTCTTTCACTTTCAACAAGAGGATTTTTAGTTCCTCTTCACTTTGTGACATAAGGGTGGTGTCATCTGCATATCTGAGGTTATTGATATTTCTCTCGGCAATCTTGATTCAAGCTTGTGTTTCTTCCCGTCCAGCATTTCTCATGATGTACTCTGCATACAAGATAAATAAGTAGGGTGACATTATACAGCCTTGAAGTACTCCTTTTCCTATTTGGAACCAGTCTATTGCTCCATGTCCAGTTCTAACTGTTGCTTCCTGACCTGCATACAGATTTCTCAAGAGGCAGGTCAGGTGGTCTGGTATTCCTTTCTCTTTCAGAATTTTACACAGTTTATTGTGATCCACACAGTCAAAGGCTTTGGCATAGTCAATAAAGCAGAAATAGATGTTTTTTCTGGAACTCTCTTGCGTTTCCCATGATCTAGCGGATGTTGGCAATTTGATCTCTGGTTCCTCTGCCTTTTCTAAAACCAGCTTGAACATCAGGGAGTTCACGGTTCATGTATTGCTGAAGTCTGGCTTGGAGAATTTTGAGCATTACTTTACTAGCATGTGAGATGAGTGCAATTGTGCAGTAGTTTGAGCATTCTTTGGCATTGCTTTTCTTTGGAATTGGAATGAAAATTGACCTTTTCCAGTCCTGTGGCCACTGCTGAATTTTCCAAATTTAAAGTTTCCCTTTATTCCAAGGTATTTATTGGGTTCACAAAAAAATTCATTTTATTTTTTTTTTTGCCTTGAAAATAATTTTAAAAAAATTTTTATTTTTATTTATTAATTTTTTTACTTTATTTTACTTTACAGTAATGCATTGGTTTTGCCATACATCAACATGAATCTGCCACGGGTGTACATGAGTTCCCAATCCTGAACCCCCCTCCCACCTCCCTCCCCATACTATCTCTCTGGGTCATCCTAGTGAACCAGCCCCGAGCATCCTGTATCCTGCATCGAACTTAGACTGGCAATTCATTTCTTACATGATAGTATACATGTTCAATGCCATTCTCCCAAATCATCCCCCAAAATTCTTATTTTTGAGAAAATAGTTATTTGTATGTCCCTGGTGGCTCAGAGGTTAAATTGTCTGCCTGCAATGCGGGAGACCTGGGTTCGATCCCTGGGTCAGGAAGATCCCCTGGAGAAGGAAATGGCAACCCACTCCAGTATTCTTGCCTGGAGAATCCCATGGACTGGGATTCTGGTGGGCTACAGCCTATGGGGTCGCAAAAGTTAGACACGACTTAGTGACTTCTCTTTCACTTTCACTCCACTATTAGCTTAGGAGACCTGGGTTTGATCCCAGGGTTTGGAAGATCCCCCTCGAGGAGGAAATGGTAATCCACTCCAGTATTCTTGCTAAGGAGAACCCCAGTGACAGAGGAGTCTGATGGGCTACAGCCTATAAGGCAACAAAAAGTTGAATAAGACTGAGAGACCAAGTATACACACACACACACACACACACACACACACACACAGACACAGATGCTCTTTAAACTTTTTTTTTTTTTAATAGTATTTCCATCTAGGAAGCATTTATTTGCAATAGCTTAGGAGACCTGGGTTTGATCCCAGGGTTTGGAAGATCCCCCTCGAGGAGGAAATGGTAATCCACTCCAGTATTCTTGCTAAGGAGAACCCCAGTGACAGAGGAGTCTGATGGGCTACAGCCTATAAGGCAACAAAAAGTTGAATAAGACTGAGAGACCAAGTATACACACACACACACACACACACACACACACATACAGACACAGATGCTCTTTAAACTTTTTTTTTTTTTAATAGTATTTCCATCTAGGAAGCATTTATTTGCAGGTAATTGTTTCCGAGTGGTTTAAGTACAAATAAGCACAAGTGATTTTCATTATTTAGATTCAAGATTGAAAGTGAACATTATATGTTAAAATTTTCCATTTAACTTCTTTAGAATAAAAACAAATTTTCCTAGAAGTCTGAGGGGATGCTGGGCTATTATTTTTAAGTCACTATTGTGGTTTAGTTGAAAATATAAGGATTTTGAGGTCGATCTCATATTCCTCTAACTCTTTCCACAACTTACTCTTAATGTGAATTTAGGCAAATTACTTCTGCTTTCATAATCTCCAGCTCATCTTTTGGAAAAGAATAAAATACTTAATTTTATAATTTATATTATTAAAAGACAAATAAGGTATAAATACTCCTAAAACATGGGCTTCCCTGGCGGCTAGTGGTAAAGAATCCACCTGCAATAGAGGAGCCACAGGAGACATGGGTTAGATCCCCGGGTTGGGAAGATCCCCTGGAAGAGAGAATGGCAACCCACTTCTTTATTCTTGCCTGGAGAATCCCATGGATGGAGGCGCCTGGAGGGCTACAATCCATAGGATCACAAAGAGTCAGACATGGCTGAGGTAACTTAGGATATACTTAGGCCTAATACATAGAAGTACATCCTCAAATGTTAGCCTACAATAGTAAGTTCCCCTTTGATTAGGATCTTTAAATCACCCCATTCAATCCGCTCAATTCTCATGTAAGTTATCTTCAGATCAATGAGACATATTCAGACTGCAATAAATCACAATGAAACACAAAGTATAGTAATAATATGGAGAACATAAGAATCAGTGTCCTTGGGAAAAATGATTAGGTGGGGTCAAATGATATTGATTAAAGGACTGGTTGTCATATTGTGTTGAAATCTTAGAACATGATTTAAATTTTTCATTCTTAATTTCCTCACTTATCTAATGTTCCTAACAATTTTCATATGATTACCATGATAATATACATTAATGTGAATAGAATAGGAAAATAAATACATAAATAATATATAAATGTCTTTTATTTGAAGTTAATGAAAGCAATGGAAAAATGATAAAAAATGCTTGTTGCAAAAATTTCTCATTCACATGAATTACACTTAAAAAACCTTTTAGTTGGCATCTAAATCACTGTGCTTTGATTTCATTTGAGAAAAATAATGACCAAATTTTTTTCCTAGGTTAGAACCTCATTTTATCTTTACCCTTCATTTATTGGTATACTTTTCACATTATTATAAAGGTCAGCAGAACTCACAGAGTGAAAAGGAAATTAATGGATTCTGAATCAGGAGGAAAAAAAAAAAACAAACTGAACTTTACTCAGAATTCTATAGTGGCCCTTTTTAGTATAGTGTTTCAGGGAAGAACTTGCTAGTGAAATTTGCAGAAGAACTCATGTAAACAGGGAAAGTACTTTTATGAAGTGGATTTTAAACATTAGCTTCCTCTTCTCTCTAGTTTAGTATATTGAGATAAGAGTTATTAACTCTCTCACTCACTCACATATTCCTTCATATGATATGTACATTCTACATAAAGAATATGTAGTCTCTATGTCTACTCATTTGTATATAACACATAGACACACATATATGTATGTAAACATATACACACATTTATGATACATATATAATTTATCATATTGACACTTTTTAGTTGTTCAACATGTTGTAGTGTTCAAAGAAAAGTGTATCTTCAAAACATCAGTTATTTTGACAAAAATTTCAATTATTAAATGCTGATTAATTCTGACTTGTCTTTTTCTAATTGCCCAGTTCGACTCTATTTAAATATTCTTAGCTGTATTATACACCATCTGCTTCTCTCTCTCATATTCCTCCTATTTTCATGCTAATACATTTTTTGAAAGTCCAGTATACTATCAATATTGATTTATTCTATTTATCCTTTCCTTTTGATTTGTAACTATATTTCTATAAGGAAATTTTAACCTAAAAATAAAATTTTAAATGCATATATGCCCCTTATTTTTTCTTAAAATATGACTAAAATGTACCAAAGTGTAAATACAGAATATGTGACTAAATATAAATATATTTATTTTCTATGAAACTATTGTAGAATTCCCAATATTTTATTATGAACCAAAATATTGCATAGCATAAATTTGATGAGAATCTTATGCTTAAAACTTCTATATGACTTTAAAAAATAATCATTTTCCAATGTAAATATAATATCATTAAATGCAGTTTTAAAATACCTGGAATTATTGTTCAATGAATAAGCTTTAGGTAGCTGTCCATTTTTTTCTTAGAAATTCAAAATTCATCTAGTCTATCAATACACATAGGTTCAAATGTTGATTCCATACAAATATTTACATTAAAATATAATTTAATATCAGTTAGGTATTACTTGGCATCTTAATCTTATTTTAAGTAAATCAGTACATGTAAATTTACTTACAATTTGTGCAGATCATTATTTCTAAAATAGAGGCATAGTATTTGCATTGAATATTCTAAAAGCAAAGAAGCTTGTTTACTACCACTTCTTATTTATTTCACAGAAGTGTAAATATGAATTTCATGGACATAATTAAAAGAAAATGTAAATTTACTCCCATGGCTCTTTTAAAAAATTATTTTTATGCTTACTTTAATTCCAAGTGTGTGTTGCAATGCCAATTTCTTCATCATTAGCACTTAATAGCTAGATATAAACTTTATTTCAGTCAGTCATTTGTATGAAATTTTTTCTTTAAATATGTCTTTGGTTTACTGTCTGAGTTTTAGTATCTTTAAATACATACATATGCTAGCATGCCTTTTACCTTTCTGTAACAGGTATATATCTATTCTGTGGGAGAATAGATAATCTTTCCACTTAAAATATTTAAAAATTCCTCAAAAACTACTAAGTTTGACAGGACTTTAGCAGAAACTACTAAATTGCATTGTCTAGTCAAATTTTAACAAGGATAATATTATAGATAATAGATAATTTAAAAAATATGTATCAGAAACAAAATGGTCACCTATGGGAATTCATGATTAAGGAACCAGCAAAAAAAGAAATTAAATTCACATTACTCCTGATTCTAAGGTCTTAAGCTAGTTTTTCATGTTATTTTGTGACCATCATTTATGAACTGGGAAGTTTTACATTGCTGTGCTATTCTTTGAATAATCATGAAAGCTTTTAATTTGCCTATGATACTTCAGCAGAATTCTATAATTTCGGAGATAAATTGGCATGATGGCCTCCTCATTAGCCGTTGCTAAGTGATATGATTGACTTCCCTGGTGGCTCAGACAGTAAAGCCTCTGCCTACAATGTGGGAGACCCGGGTTTGATATGTGATATGATTAGTAAGTCTCATCTCAGTCTTTATGTCAGAATTCATTATCATATTTTTTCATGACTGATTCCAATTTATTTATGCCCACAAGTTGGCAGTGCTATAAATCTACATCGGCAAAAATCTCACATTCAAAGCCACACTGTTTTAGGTATAAACACCCTAAAGATAAAATAGCCTTTTCATTCTGGGAATGAATATTAATTTAACTGTCATTTATATCACATTGAAGGAAGTAAGGTTTTATAATTAGTTTATCTAATAATAATAAGCAATAACAACAATAACAGCCTAAGCATACTATATTTGACTTATTTCATAGTTCAATTAGTTTATCAGCAATACATTTCCTTTCAATTGTCAAAATTTCAACTTTGTATTTCCTAAATTTATAATATGTGAAATAAATAATATTTATGAGATGTTTCTAATTGTTAGGATCAACAAGGAATTTGTTAATCTATGCATTTATATTTTAGAGATTTTTTTCACTTCCAGTAAGGTATTTATTTTTCTTCTCTTCATTAAGTCTCTCAAGAAACAATACACCATTTCATTAGACACTGATTTGATCTTTGATTTAGCAGTATTAGTCATAATATACCTTTAACATATTTTCACAAATATGTAAGTTCACTATTATCCTTAATCAAGCAGAATAGAAAACAAGAGTAAGAAGTTAACATCATTAGAGTTTATTAACTTCAAATGGCCTAAACTATACATACAATTTTATTTTTTTATACTGATTCTTACTCTTTCCATTATAACTCTGGAACTATTAGGAACAAAACTCTAGTGATAATGTAAGCACAGTAAATTAGTTGAAAATTTAATTCTGTGGTCATATTACATATGCTAATTTTGAAAATGCCATGAAATATATAAATATATATATTTTTATGAATCAAGTCATTATTAATATTAAAATATATTTGTATAAAATATCCTAGTGAATAGAAATTGTAAAAATTTGACAAAAATGTGAAAATTATCTTCTGGAAGAAATTGGATTGCCAAGATTATACATGTTAAAAAGGAAAGGGGAAGTTATCGGTACCATCTTTCTAAATTCCATGTTGATGTATGGCAAAACCAATACAATACTGTAAAGTAATTAACCTCCATTTAAAAAAAAAAAAAAAGGAAAGCAGAGGGCAAAAAGAATAGTAGAACTACCAAAGGGACACATTAAGGAACATAGGCAAATATATACTGTCTTGGGAGTGAAGCAACATAATTTTAAGCCTCTAGTTTTACACTCCATTTGTCAAACTAAATCCAGAATTCAAAAAACTAAATTACATAATTATAAAACAGGAAACAACAGACAATATAGACAGGCCCACAGGATACACAGGTTATGGCATATCAAGCACAGATTGCAAAATAACCAAGCTTACTATGCTTAATATGAAATTCAGGATTAAAATTTCTATACAAACTATAAATTATAAACATAAATGGAGATTTTAAAATCCAAATGTAAGAAACTAAGATTTTAAAGGACGGCTTAGTAAGCTAGTTGAACAGGTTAGTGATTTGAAATATATCTGAGAAAATATACAGAATGAATCATAGAAAGGAAAGAGAAATATAACAAATAATCACTAAACTATATAATTAAATGATCTGTAGTCCAAAGATGAGAGGAGAGTGGAAAATAAGCAGCATTTNGCACTATACCCTAACAAGAGATTCAACCTGTTTTTTGAAACTTTCAAGCCAGGCCCTGACGTCTCTGTAGCTATGAAATTCCTTGATGACATCTTCCATTAGAAGACTGTTTCATCTATAAGGAAAATCTGGTTCGTGTGCTACCATCATTAATTATGTTACCTAGATCTGGACAACCTGTTTCAGCTTCCTCATCAGTATACATGCTTTCTGCTTCACCTTGTCCTTTTCTGTATGAGTGTAGCTCCTTTCCTTAAACATCACAAATCAGCCATTTTTCCTTCAGACATTTCTTCTATAGTTTCCTCACCTCTCTTGGCCTTCATAGAATTGAAGAGTTGAACCCTTGTTCTGGATTAGGCTTTGGCTTAAGAGAATGTTATGAAATCTGATTACCTATTCAAATTACTAAAACTTTCTCCATGTCAGCAATAAAAATGTTAACACTTTCTTACTTACATTCTTTTCATTTTTGTGTTCACTGGAGTAGCATTTTTAATTTCCTCTGGGAATTTTTCCTTTACATTCACAACTTGGCTGTTTGGTACAAGAGGCCAACTTTTGTCCTTTTTCAGCTTTCAATTATTTATCTCAGCATAACAGCCTCCAATTTAGGAGAGACTTGTCCTTAATCTTTGAACTCAGAAATACATCAATCTGATTCCATCCCTGGGCTTTTACACTTGTTCTTCTCTGTATTTGGATATTCCCCCCCAGATCTTCACGTGGTCTTTTCCTTCAGCCACAGTTAAAATATCATCTCCTCAGAGAAGTCCCTTTGACAAAATTAGCTGTAGCATCTAGTCCCTATATCTTAGCAATGTACTAACAAGCTTTCCTGTTGTTTTTATAGAATTTATGATTTAAAAGCATTTAATTAATTTTTAGTTTTCTGTCACATCAACCACTGGAATAGCAGTTTGCTGAGGATAAGTCCTTGACTTCTATTCATCTGTATATTTCAATGCCAGAGTTTTAAAAACACTTTAAAAAAAGTATTTGGTAAACTAACAAACTAGGAGAAAATATGTACTGAATAAATGACAAGCATAAAGGTTGAATTGTTTTCAGTATGAGATTTTGGAAAATACAAAAAGTAGTTTATAATACTTAAACTGCTTCATGATATGAGGAAACTTATGATAATAGTACTGTTTTTTTCACTACCTTTAATTAAACAATTGATTTAAACAGTTTCTATGATTTCAAGTAGATAAACTTTATCTGTACTCTGTCTCATTCAATTGTAAAATTAATTAGATATAATTCTTTATTCTCTAAAAGTGATAGAAATTTCACAAAACATTTTTTTCAACCTATAATAGATATATACTTAAAACTTCTGTTAGTTTCAGGACAGTTTATTCCTGTAATATTTTCCCTCATGCCATGTAATTAATTTTCTATTATAAATCAGTTCAGTTTAGTTGCTCAGTTATGTCCAACTCTTTGAGACCACATGGACTGCAGCACACCAGGCTTCCCTGTCAATCACCAGCTCCCAGAGCTTACTCAAACTCATGTTGATGATCGAGTTGATGATGCCCTCTAACCATCTCATCCTCGGTCATCCCCTTCTCTTACTGCCTTCAACCTTTCCCAGCATCAGGGTTTTTTCCAAAAAGTCAGTTCTTCTCATCAGGTGGTGAAAGTATTGGAGTTTCAACCTCAGCATCATTCCTTCCAATGACTATTCAGGACTGATTTCCTTTAGGATGGACTGGTTGGATCTCCATGCAGTCCAAGGGACTCTCAAGAGTCTTCTCCAACACCACAGTACAAAGCATCACTTCTTTGGGCTCAGCTTTCTTTATGATCCAACTCTCAAATCCATACATGACTACTGGAAAAACCATAGTTTTGATTAGATGGACCTTTGTTGGCAAAGTAATGTCTCTGCTTTTTAATATGTTGTTTAGGTTGGTCATAACTTTTATTACAAGGAGCAAGCATCTTTTAATTTCATGAGTGCAGTCACCATCTGCAGTGGTTTTGGAACAATCCCCCCCTTCCCCAAATATATATATATAAAATAAAGTCTGTAACTGTTTCCATTGTTTCCCCATCTATTTGCCATGGAGTGATGAGATTGGATGCAATGATCTTAGTTTTCTGAATGTTGAGTTTTAAGCCAGCTTTTCCATGCTCCTTTTTCACTTTCATCAAGCAGCTCTTTAGTTCTTCTTTGCTTTCTGCCATAAGGGTGGTGTCATCTGCATATCTGAGGTTATTGATATTTCACCCAGCAATCTTGATTCCAGCTTGTGCTTCATCCAGCCCTATATTTTGCATGATGTACTATGCATATAAGCTAAATAAGAAGGATGACTATGTACAGCCTTGATGTACTCCTTTCCCTATTTGGAACCAGCCTATGTCCGGTTCTAACTGTTGCTTTTTGACCTGCAAACCGATTTCTCAGGAGGCAGGTCAGGTGGTCTGGTATTTCTATCCCTTTAAGAATTTTCCACTGTTTGTTGTGATCCACACAATCAAAAGCTTTGGCATAGTCTATAAAACAGAAGTTCATTTTAGCTGTAGCAAGTAAATTCTCTTGCTTTTTCAATGATCCATGGAACCAGTTCTATGTCCGGTTCTAACTGTTGTTTTTGACCTGCCTACAGATTTCTCAGGAGGCAGGTCAGGTGGTCTGGTATTCCTATCCCTTTAAGAATTTTCCACTGTTTGTTGTGATCCACACAGTCAAAAGCTTTGGCATAGTCTATAAAACAGAAGTTCATTTTAGCTGTAGCAAGTAAACTCTCTTGCTTTTTCAATGATCCAACAGATGTTGGCAACTTGATCTCTGGTTCCTCTGCTTGTTCTAAATCCAGATTGAACATCTGGAAGTTTATGGTTCACATATTGCTGAAGCTTGGCTTGGAGAATTTTGAACATTACTTTACTATTACAGATTTCTCAGGAGGCAGGTCAGGTGGTCTGGTATTCCTATCCCTTTAAGAATTTTCCACTGTTTGTTGTGATCCACACAGTCAAAAGCTTTGGCATAGTCTATAAAACAGAAGTTCATGTTAGCTGTAGCAAGTAAACTCTCTTGCTTTTTCAATGATCCAACAGATGTTGGCAACTTGATCTCTGGTTCCTCTGCCTGTTCCAAATCCAGATTGAACATCTGGAAGTTTATGGTTCACATATTGCTGAAGCTTGGCTTGGAGAATTTTGAACATTACTTTACTAGTGCATGAGATTAGTACAATTGTGTGGTACTTTGAACATTCTTTGGCATTGCCTTTCTTTGGGATTGGAATGAAAACTGATATTTTCCAGTTCTGTGACCATTGCTGAGTTTTCCAATTTCCTAGCATATTGAGTGCAGCACTTTCACAGCATCATCTTTTAGGATTTGAAATAGCTCAATTGGAATTCCATCACCCCCACTAGTTTTGTTCATAGTGATGCTTCCTAAAGCCCACTTGAGTTTGGATTCCACGATATCTGGCTCTAGATGAGTGATCACAGCATCGTGGTCATCTGGGTCATTAAAATCTTTTTTTGTATAGTTCTTCTGTGTATTCTTGCCACCTTTTCTTAAAATCTTCTGTTTCTGTTAGGTCCATACAGTTTTTGTCCTTTATTATAAATATTTTATATGTTGTTTAGGTTGGTCGTAACTTTTCTTACAAGGAGCAAGCATCTTTTAATTTCATATAATTTCATTATATATATATATATATATATATATATATATATATAAAATAAAGTCTGTCACTGTTTCCATTGTTTCCCCATCTATTTGCCATGGAGTGATGAGACTGGATGCAATGATCTTAGTTTTCTGAATGTTGAGTTTTAAGCCAGCTTTTCCATTCTCCTTTTCCACTTTCATCAAGCAGCTCTTTAGTTCTTCTTTGCTTTCTGCCATAAGGGTGGTGTCATCTGCATATCTGAGGTTATTGATATTTCACCCAGCAATCTTGATTCCAGCTTGTGCTTCATCCAGCCCTATATTTTGCATGATGTACTATGCATATAAGCTAAATAAGAAGGATGACTATGTACAGCCTTGATGTACTCCTTTCCCTATTTGGAACCAGCCTGTTATTCTATGTCCAGTTCTAACTGTTGCTTTTTGACCTGCATACAGATTTCTCAGGAGGCAGGTCAGGTGGTCTGGTATTCCTATCCCTTTAAGAATTTTCCACTGTTTGTTGTGATCCACACAGTCAAAAGCTTTGGCATAGTCTATAAAACAGAAGTTCATGTTAGCTGTAGCAAGTAAACTCTCTTGCTTTTTCAATGATCCAACAGATGTTGGCAACTTGATCTCTGGTTCCTCTGCCTGTTCCAAATCCAGATTGAACATCTGGAAGTTTATGGTTCACATATTGCTGAAGCTTGGCTTGGAGAATTTTGAACATTACTTTACTAGTGCATGAGATTAGTACAATTGTGTGGTACTTTGAACATTCTTTGGCATTGCCTTTCTTTGGGATTGGAATGAAAACTGATATTTTCCAGTTCTGTGACCATTGCTGAGTTTTCCAATTTCCTAGCATATTGAGTGCAGCACTTTCACAGCATCATCTTTTAGGATTTGAAATAGCTCAATTGGAATTCCATCACCCCCACTAGTTTTGTTCATAGTGATGCTTCCTAAAGCCCACTTGAGTTTGGATTCCACGATATCTGGCTCTAGATGAGTGATCACAGCATCGTGGTCATCAAAATCTTTTTTGTATAGTTCTTCTGTGTATTCTTGCCACCTCTTCTTAAAATCTTATGTTTCTGTTAGGTCCATACAGTTTTTGTCCTTTATTATAAATATTTCCACACTAAATGCTCCTCTTTAAATGTAATCCACAAAGTAAGCTATATTTAGAATTCCTATGTCTACAAATTCTGTTTTATACACTTTGATTTAGTATGATTCTTTCATTTTCTATCTTTATACTAATTTATCTCTTCATTCTCAGTGTAGACTCATATTTCCTGGAAAGAAAGATTTTTGAAATATTAATGCTATTTATTTCTCTTTATGTATGTTAATGAATGAATTTATCCATAGAATAAAATTTAGTTGATACTTTGCTTATGTATAGGTAATACAATGCTGTCTTATGGTTATAAAAAACTTACTGTGACTAGACTTACCCTTTTTCCATTAAAAAATTGGAAACAGGACATAATATAAAAACTTTTTTTGTCATTGCACAACAAGTAGTATGTTACTGATATCCTTGAGAGAAAATAAACAAGATATACTCTATAATTGCTTCAGTTTTCTACCTGGTGGCAGTCTACACTGAAACAAGCAGAACATGGAGGGTCATGTTAAATCAAGCAGGCAGAGATTAGAGTTTAGGAAGACTGAAGAGGGTGAAATTTTATAGCATAAATCTGAAGAGAAAAGATTTCAGAGAAAAAGAGCTATAGAAGTTCTCACATAAATCTTATGGACTTAAGATTGGATGGAAGAATGTGTACTCAGTAACTTCTGATCAATATTGTGTGGATGTTCTAATCAGAGAAATCAAGCAAGAAAAATAAAAGGAATGAATATTCAAAAGGAAGAAGTAAGATTATCTCTATTTACAGAAGACATACTATTATACATTGAAAACTACATTACAAAAAATCATTAATAAGTGAATTTAGTAAAGCTGTAAGATACAAGATCAATACACAAACATCCATTATGTATATCTCTATGATCTAGCAAAGCACAATGTGAAAATGATAGTACAATTTTATTTACAAATGGCATCAACACAAAAGAATTAGGAATAATTTTGAGCAAAGAAATGAAAATACAAATGAAATATTCTTCAGCAAAGACTATATTGTAAGTATAATCATTCCATTCTTGAGTTATTACTTAACTCTAGTTCAGTTACTTGCAGCTCAAAAGTCAGTAATAGAGGGTGCCCCTAGATTTTGTAGAAAGGAAACATAATTTATTCAGAAAAGCTGGCAATCTGGAGAGAAGGTGAACTCTTCTTCAGAGACCCAGTCTGAACATCTGCTCAGCCATGACAATGTTTAAAGGAAAAGGGGGAAAGAATTTCAGTTAATCATTAAGGTAGGAGGTCAGAATCTTCATCATCTTTCCATTGTGTGCAGACCTGCTGACTTCTCTTGATCTTCCTTTGGATGATGCCCTGCTTGCCTGGTCTGATTGCAATTGGATGCTTTCTTGCCTATGTAATCTGCCTTCAAATTTATTAAGGGGAGGAAGGGAGTGGAGGGTCAGACCTTCTTCATCCACTTAATTCTTCATTCTTACTTCTTTTAAGCCAGAAAAGGAATAAACAGGTTAGGCAAGACCTTATATATATATTCAGTTGAGCAGAAGTCAGGTGTTATGGTAAATGAAACCTCATGATCTCATTTTTAAATTAAAGTTTAATGGGAACAGAAATAGACAAACTGGAAAGGGGTAAAATAACTTTTAAAAATCCCTACTTGTCAGACATCATTCCACTTCCATGGGATTATAGGGCAAAGAGGGGCTTCCTTGTTGGTTCAGATGGTAAAAAATCTGCCTGCAATGCAGGAGACCCAGGTTTGATCCCTGGCTTGGGAAGACACTATAGAGAGGAGAATGACAACCCACTCTAGTATTCTTGCCTGGATAATTCCATGGATAGAGGAGTCTGGTGGTCTATAGTCCATGGAGTGACAGAGTCAGACATGACTGAGTGACTAAGAGGGCAAAGATCCATTTTCTGTAACTTTGTCATACTGACATAGGGCATTGCATTTTCATCAGAGTGAAAGACGTCGACACAGTCTTGTTGTATCTCTTTGCTGACAATTTTATTTTTTTGGTTACATATATGAGCAGAGCACACTACAATCTTTCTAATGCCCACAAAGATATGGCTATTGTGAACAATAGTGTTGACCCCATTCTTACATCACATATGAGTCTGTGACTCTATTGTCCTAAGCATAAATTGCTAGTCAAAGTCTTCCTAGATAGGACACAAAAACCACAAAGTAGCCAGAGAGAAAAGATACAAATTGAACTTTATCAAAATTAAGATTTGCATATCAAAGTGTACTATCGAGAACGTAAAAATACAACCTATACAGAGGCAGAAAATACTCTCAAGTCACATCACTAGTAAAAGATTGTATCCAGAATACAATAAGTTCCCTTATATATGAATGAATTTTGTGCCAAGAGTGTGTTTTTAAGTCCAACAAAGTTAGCCTCGGTATCCAGCTAACACAATCGGCTTATAGAGTACTATGCTGTAATATGTTTATGTGTTTTACACAAATAAACAGAAAAACAAGCAGAAAAAGTCAAGTGTTAGTTCCTAGGTCATGTTTGACTCTTTGCAAGCCCATGAACTGTAGCCTGCCAAACCACTCTGTCCATGAAATTCTCTGTGCAAGAGGGAAGAATACTGGAGCAGGTACTTATTCCCTTCTTTGAGGGAACTTCCTGATTCAGGGATCGAAACCAGATCTCCTGCATTGCAAGCAGATTCTTTACCTTCTGAGCCATCAGAGAAGCTCCAGAAAACACTTTTAACTGCACAGTACAGTAATAAGTACAGTACAACAGCTGGCATACAGGGGCGCATTCACATCTTTGAAAGTTCACACTTGAAGGTCCCTATGTAGGGGACTTGCTGTATATAAAATACTGTGACAAAGCAACAACAACCAAAAAAAAACAAATTACAAATTGGATAAATAATGCAGTGGACATTATTTAAAGAAGACATAAAAATCACAATAAGCACATGAAAATAAATCCAACAGTACTAGTCACTTCAGTTCAGTTCAGTTGCTCAGTCGTGTCTGAGTCTTTGCGACCCCATGAATCACAGCATGCCAGGCCTCCCTGTCCATTCACCAGCTCCCGGAGTTCACCCAAACTCATGTGCATGAGTCGGTCATGCCATCCAGCCATCTCATCCTCTGTCCTCCCCTTCTCCTCCTGCCCCCAATCCCTCCCAGCATCAGAGTCTTTTCCAATGAGTCAGCTTTTCACATCAGGTGGCAAAAGTATTGGAGTTTCAGCCTCAGCGTCAGTCCTTCCAATGAACACCCAGGACTGGCCTCCTTTAGGATGGACTGATTGGATCTCCTTGTAGTCCAAGGGACTCTCAAGAGTCTTTTCCAACACCACAGTTCAAAAGTACCCATGGCGGATTCATGTCAATGTATGACAAAACTAATACAGTATTGTAAAGTAAAATAAAGTAAAAATAAAAATTAAAAAAAAAAAAAGCATCAATTCTTCGGCGCTCAGCTTTCTTCACAGTCCAACTCTCACATCCATACATGACCACAGGAAAAACCATAGCCTTGACTAGACAGACCTTAGTTGGCAAAGTAATATCTCTGCTTTTTAATATTCTATCTAGGTTGGTCATAACTTTTCTTCCAAGGAGTAAACGTCTTTTAATTTCATGGCTGAACTCACCATCTACAGTGATTTTGGAGCCGAAAAAAATAAAGTCTGACACTGTTTCCACTGTTTCTCTATCTATTTCCCATGAAATGATGGGACGAGATGCCATGATCTTAGTTTCCTGAATTTTGAGCTTTAAGCCAACTTTTTCACTCTCTTCTTTCACTTTAGGGAAATACAAATCAAAACCACAATGTGATATCACATCTTAGCCACTAGGACAGCTGTAACAAAAATGACAGAAAATATCAAATGCCAACAAGTATGTGGAGATTTTGGAATGCTTATCCATCCTTTGTAAGAATTTAACATGAGTCACCTAGAAGAATAGTTTGGCAGTTCCCAAAATGTTAAATATACAGTCCAGTTCAGTTGCTCAGTCGTGTCTGACTCTTTGCGACCCCATGGACTGCAGCAAGCCAGCCTTCCCTGTCCATCACCAACTCCCGGAGCTTACTCAAACTCATGTCCATTGAGTCGGTGATGCCATCCAA